>OX457087.1:48325931-48428014 GCA_949752835.1 Empis stercorea | reverse complement strand
AACGCAAAAATTTTCTACACCATGGAGGGTGTTGGAAAGTGTAAGAAAGTGGTCTGAAAAGAAATTGATGTAAGGTTGTCCACATTGTGGCACATAACAAATATATTTAGCAAATACATTCTCACCATTAATGGTGATTAATCTGGACACAAAAGTATATCAACTGCAAAATAATTGCGATTACACTTCACTACCAAATACATTCAAGTACGTGTGAACAAAATTTATTGCACGATGAGTGAGTGGGCTCCTTAAATTGTGTTGCTGTGTAGTTGTGTAGATTCAAACTTTGACAATTGAATTTCTTAAAAATTTTGTGGATGGTATTCAATTGAAATTTGTGGAACTTTTTATTCCGGAAATAGATATTCTATATTTTCAAATTTGGATATATTTAATTCCAAATTTCAAAATATTTAGAGTTTATGAAATTAAAAATTATTTAATTCAAATTGAAGCAATATATTTTTACAATGTATCGCATTTTATTTGAAATATTTACTTTTATATTCACTGATAAATTGCAATTTTTTTTTTAAAATTTGATAAATTGATAAAATATTTAAAAAAAAAAAGAAAATTAATTTAAATAATTAAGAAACACTCGTAACATTTTCTTACTAATTTTTCTAATCTAGTTTTCATAAAATTCCCATCTTAGCAATAAAGAAACAAAATTTTAATTATTCAGTTTTCTATTTTCGAAGAGAATTAACTAATTTCAGTGTAAAATTTTTGTATGCTAGAAAAATTTTAATCTTTTTTTTTTAAATATAAACCAAAAAAAAAAAAAAATTTTTAATATCCGAAAAAGTTTAAAATACAACAAAACTAATATAATATTACTTTCCAATTGTAAGTAAGAAAAATGTTTATAAAAATAATATAGAAAAAAATATTTATATACCTACTTTTTTTTTATATTTAATTATTATTTTTTTATTATACAAAAATATATATTATAAAGAGTTATAATAATTTTGATAATATATTTAATTAGGAAAAAAAAAACTTGAAAATTTCCCATTTAACAATTTAATTCCATATTTAGAAAATCTGTAATAAAGTTTTCTTCACCAAAATTAATATCTTTTTCGGCAGCTGTTGTTATTTCAGTAATAAGTCTGTCTGAAATTCTAAAATATATATGTGGTATATGAAAATTGTAAAATATCCTTCAAAGAGAAAAAAATTTATCACCTTCCAATTATTTTCCATGGATCTTGGAAATTTTCATTAACATATAAAGGATTTTCAGAAATTTTTTTAATAAACTCTAAACGCGTTTCAAATATTCTATCAAGATTTGTTGCAAGTTTTTTATCAGTACAATTAATATCGGTTCGATTATTCGGTGTATTAGGAATACTAGAAAATTCATCTTTTTGATTATAATTTTGAGTGAGATTAATTACTTCATGATGATCAGAAATTAGTTCTTCATGATTAGATAATGTATTCATTTTATCTTCTTCGTTAATATCTGTTGATCTAATAAAAGTATATTGAATATTTCGTTCGTAGAGTACCTGTTGTCTAAAAAGTTATAATAGATTAAAAAATTTTAGTATATATAAAGTATAGCTAGCTAGCTATTGATATTTAATTTTAGTAATTATTGAATTTATAATATTTAAACTATGTATTAAATGTATTTTTTGTAATTATTGACCTTCATGAAATTATCAGTCGGGATATAATCTGAAATTTGTAGAAGCCAAACATTTTTTAGACTCAATATGTAAAGATCGTTGTATATAATAATAACTAAATCCCGTATAAATACTCGCATACCGAACATATAACCAAACATTTAAATTTAAGTGTCCCATTTTTTATCTTAAGAAATCGTCTACCGGTCTAAACATAACAAATTTCTTTGTGGCATGTTAAAGACACATACAAAGCTTAATAACGTTTTGTGAGAAATTTGATTTAAAAAACGATGAATTTGGTTTGTGACAAACTATACTTGATTTAATATAAACATGTACATGACGTATCCTTGAATATTACTTGTTTTAATTTCTTTGACCTTTTCCTTATCGTTATCAATAAAATCATAATTCATTAATTATTTCAGAGCATATCTATAAAAGTGTCACATTTGAAAAGCATATAATTACCACTTAACAATTTATTTAAATTTAAAAAAAAAATATATACACAAATTAAATGAATAATTTTTTTTTTACATAAATTGCCTCTGGGAGGTAATTTCTAATTAGTACAAGAGCTTTGCATAAATGAAATATTTTTATATTATTTACGCCAAATTTATATTATAATATATGACATCATACACATTTTGTTAAATATTATTTTATATTGTTATTGTTTGATCGATAATTAGACTAATTTAGATAAAAAGTTTTTGTTTTGTGTTTATTTTAAAAAATCCGACCTTCGTTATAAACCAAAAATTTATAATTATTTTTTTTTTTTGTTCTAAAATGGTGTGTAATAATAAACACTGCAATGGTTTGTACCTGACCATACCTAATAAATTTCATATCAATAAAAATTATTATATTATACATATATGTGTATATTATGTAAATTAGGTCTGTCAGATTAGTAAATTTTAATTACAATGAAACTAAATCAATTGAAATAGAAATATACATAACTTATTTCACATAATTGAGAACATGAGTACATAATTTATTGAAATGCATTAATTATTATTATAAAGTAATAGTGCGAAATAGGCAGATAGAGAGTTAGGCAGATGATAGACTAAGAAATTTTCTTAAAAAAAATCCACTTGAATGAAATCATATATTTCAGATAAGTAATTGATACTTAAAGCCTATAAATATATTTTAGGGTATAAGAAGTTTAGTTAAAAATCATTAATTTTTAATATTCATAAATAATTTTTTAAAATAAGTCATCAAAAAAAAAAGTCTCTTTCTTTTCTATAGTCCAAAAGTAAAAGTTTTTGTAATATATGTACATGTATATTAATCCTTAGGAATTATTAGTGTATCAGCTGGACATTTTCTCAAATTATACGTTTTTTTTCTGTCTATACAATTTATATAAAAGGCGCCATTACAATAAATATTTTTTCATTGATTTTTTTTTTTAAAGGAAGCTTTTTATCATTCCAAACAGGAAGTTTTAACTTTACTATTTTTAAACAGCTTTATAAATATTAATAAAATGATATATAATTTAATTTTGAGTACAAAATCAAGATAAGTGAAAGTTATTTTATTTATCACTTTCTTAATAAATTATATTAAAGAACAAAAAATAGATTAATTTTATTAAGTACTCGTATATTATTATTGAAGATAATGAAATTTAGATTAATATATAATTGTAAAACAAAATAAATAAATATGTATGTGTGTGTGTATACAGAAAACTTTTTAATAAAAATTATGTCATGTAAAAATTATTATTAATAAGAGCGGAAAAAATAAAATTCTTTAAAATTGTTATCGATAGAATTCAATATATTTTTTTTTTCCAAAATTTTTTAATCTCTTATATACTATTCGCACCTTTTTTTCTATAATAAACTATTAAATAATTTATGTATTTTTAAGGTATGAAATTATTATTCTTTTTTATCATAAAATCAAAACTCAAATAAAACAATTTGCCGTCTGAATGACGATGACTAAAGGACAAAATTTCTCAACACAACAAGGGTAACTAAACGCTCCAGTATGTAATGAAGAGATGATCAAATACAAGGAGGAAAATGAAATATGGTCTTTATTATGAAAAGGCAAAAGTTCCTCCTTATATTTTCTTTAAATTATTCCGATTATCTGCCGAATTATAAAATTATAATATTTCTAATGGAATTTCAATTTGAAGCTAATACAATTAGCTAAAAAATCTTTACTAGTAAACTTTTTAATTGTCAATTAAATTGTTTGAAATTAAAACTTTTTTTATAGGGTCATACAATCCCAAATTTCAGAAATTTTTTCGTTAGGCTTATAGTCCTTTTATCAATTTTACAATCCCGTCTGGTAAGCAAACTATTAAAAAAGCTTCTTCGAATTATAATACCGTATTTCCAATTTAACAAATTTTCAGACAATTGTTATGTACAAAAATGATTCCTAAAATAATTTCCTTATTCAAAATTATAACAAAAAAAATCATACGCATAAAAATGTTATTTTTTACTACCAATAAACTTACATGTCATCATCCCTTCGAAGTTGTAAATTTTTATTTGTTGTATGTACAATTTCATCACCACATCCATTCAATGTATATGATGGGCTTGATGGTGGTGCACAATACTGATTTTTACAATTCATAATATCTGTTGTAATACGACTACTTCCATATCCTACTTCAATTTCAAATTGTTCCATTTGATTAATATTATTATTATTTGTATTTAAACAGATGACGTCATTATTCTCCCCCAAACCTAAACTACAATTTGATATTTTTTTATATTGAAGATTTTCTACGTTCTGCTGTTGTTGTTGTTGATTATCCAATAACTTGCGCTGACTGAAATTTTCAAAAGCTTCAACTTCAATTTGTTGTTTATTATTAGTTAGTATAATAGTGTCTTGTTGGTCGTCGGTTATATTAGTATTTTGTTGTCCGTTGTTGTTCATATTACCGGTTAAATATTCAACAACTGTTATTATATTATTACTACTATTAGTATTATTTTCTTTATCTAAATTTTGTTTTTCAAGTTCTAGAAAAAAAAAAGTAATTAATTTTTTTTTTTTTGTATAATTTAATTTTAAATTTAAAATATTTATATATATATATCTATATTTAATATATACCTACCATCATTTATAAATGTTTTTTCTCTTTGATTAAAGTACATTGATTCACTTGTGTTATCAGTCAAATTGATCAACTGTGAATTCAGTTTATTCAGAATTGTTGCAGCGTTTTGGGTGGACTGCAAAAATACGTAAATAAATAAAGCAATAAATAGAAGAGAAGATAAATATTTAAAAAAAAAAAACAAAGAAGAAATAAAAACAAAAATCAACATAATATCATAATCAGCACCTTTTTTATAGTAAAAAATATAAAAATAAAACATAAATATGGTAAGTTTTGTCTTAATGTAGTATTTATAGTAAATTATTATTAGGTACGTATGTATACTCTCTTTTTTTACGTTTTCCTTGCAAAATTTATGATTTTATTTACGCAAGAGAGAAAATGTTTTTGTGCCTGTTAATTGTATTAACAGGCACAAAAACATATTATTTAAAAACTTTTAATATTATTTAAAAACTTGGTTAATAATTTTGCAAATGATTTTTATTATTCAAAATCAAAACATAAATATCAAATAATATAAAAATATATAAAAATTATTTAAGAAATCTCCTACCTACGCCCAAAATAATTTAAATAATTTAAATAATTTTATAAGGAACTTTTTATTATTGGTCATTTGGTATATTTAAGTAATGTGTTACGAATATATTTGTAATCATAATTAATCATTATTCGTAATATTTGTGTAATTTATGTGTGTATATAATCAAAGATTTGCCACCTAACTTTTGTACTTGTTACTTTTTCAAATCACTTTTTCAATTAAATTTAAATTTTGGTTTACCCTATCTATATGTACATTTAATATATTTTTAAGCTGATACTGATTTTGGTATACTAAAATCATTTTGACGACAAATTTTGAGCGAATACAAATATTTTTGTTTGTAAAATTTTCGTAGATACCTCAGAAAATTTAACTTTTTTTTTGTACATATATTTCTTAGATACACATTCATGAATAAATTTTTGCGCTTAAAAATAAAAATTTCATAAAAATATGTAAAATTAAAAAGCAAATAAAAAAAAATATTGTTATATCAAAAACTGAATTAATATAATATTATATTTTTGTTGATTTTTTTTTCCATATAGTTATTTCGTTTTTTTTTTTTTATCGTATATAATAATATTCAAATATATTTATTTGTCATGCTAATATAAAAATTATTTCATAAAAATTTCTAGTTTCTAAATAAAAATATTTCTTAAAATTATTATTTTTTACATAGCTTATATGTATTATAAAATAAAAATTAAATTTTTGCTAATTAGGAAATAAATTCAGAAAACTTTTTTTTAAAAAAAATTTGTGAAATAAAAATTTTTTTTTTGGGTTGTGGTTTTTTCTTATATAATAAAAAAAAAATGATGAAAAAACATTTTTAATTTTTTGTTTATAAAAAGAAATATATAAAAATTCTCTTAGAGACATTTTAGTTTATATATTTTTTTAAATGTACATAAGTAATTTGAAGCTTATTAAAAGCTTCTTCTATATAACTGATATATAATTAAATTTAAAATAAACTTGGGGCATTGAGGGAATCAGTGAAATTATGTGATGATTGATGACTAATATTTTAATATATATTATTTGTTCTGTCTACTAAAAGGCCATTTACACCAGAAGATCTACATGCATATGCGATATAATGTTGTACAATATGTACAACATGTCAAAAATATTGTATGAAATTTTTACCATATTTTTTTTTTATTTACACTATGCAACAAAAGTTGCGTGAGATATCAAAAAATTAGGAACCTCAAATTTGGTTATTAATTATTTGGTCAATTTGCTGAAAGATAAAATATTGAGTAATATATAAAATTTTATTAATAAAATTTTTTTTGTATTATATCGCCAGCCTGAAATTTTTGCTCCTTTATTTATGTATTTTCATATGTTTGTTTAGCTGTCAAAAATATTTCATGTAGATTTTATGAAAATTGTATCGCGACACAATTTTCATAAAATTTACATGGAATCAGATTTTTTTTACAACAAATATTGTAAAACATTATGTCCGCATGTAGATCTCGTGGTGTGTGTAAATGGGCTGTTAGACTAATTTTTTTAATATTTCAATAATCATTTAAAAACAAATGTGGATTATTAATTTCAGTTCCAACTTTTTGAACTATAATTTCATAATTTTTTTCAAAATATAAAATATTTTTCTGTAAATAAATAAATAAATAAATAAATAGAAATAAATATAATATTAAAAAAAAAATTATTATTGTTTCATCATAAATAATTTTCAAACTGGGAGTGTATACTTTTTGTTTTGTATACAGAAATAATAAATATTAGTTGTGCTATTTGAAAATTTTCTTTAATTAATCTTTGGACTAATAAAAAAAAATCAATTCTAAGAGTATGTTAATAAAGATTTTGTTTTTCTATGTAGTAAAATTTTAATAAAACTACTAACTAGTAGACTTTGTATTACTCATTGAGCTATTTTCATCTATATCTTAACTAAAACTTTAATTTCCAGATTAACGTGTTATAAATATTATTTATATACAGGGAAATACTTATAAGGCCCATTATTTACCCGGTACTTGATAAGATATCAAATAAATATAATATAGTATATTGTTTGTTATCAAAAGCATACAAAATAATTAGTATAAAATTGTTTTTGGAGTGAAATAAATAATTGATCAATAATTAGTTTAAATGTTTTTTGGAACTTAAAAAACCTTCAGTCTATCTAAATAACTAAAATTAAGTAAAAAATTCCAATTATTTTTTTTCAATTATGTATTGTTTTTCTTATAAATTATGAGCTAATCATCTTCTCCAGTATAGGTCAATTTTGTCATAAATATTACTTACTCATCCATATGCTAATACATGCTATAATAGCTAATAATTATCTTTATCTGTAATATTTTATATCATGCATAATTGGGTTAAATTTCAGAATGCACACTACTAAACCTAATCTGCTGAAGGTAATAATTCCATTGTAATATGGTTGTACTAAAAATTAATAGTTAATTATTATTTAAATGATCAATCACATAATCGACACAACCCCGAATTATAAATTCGTGTACATAATTTAATTATTAATTTGTAATATTACCATTTTTTTAAAAACAATTAAAAAATTTCATAAATAGTTAAATGCACACTTTTCTGTGTGATATCATCAAAATCCCTCTATACTCCTGGTCTTACTTTATATCAATTATTTAAGTACCCTCTGAAAGCGCTTCCATATTTAGTACAATTCAAGTTTCTATTGTTTTAATTATTATTTTTCAGTTGGTTTAATAAATAATAAATAATGAATTTTAAAAACTGATTTTGTAAATATTTTGGCTGACCCCACTACGTGACGGACACATAAAAAAAATGTATACAATTTGGTTGTTTTTTTGCCTAATCGAATTTATGTTTTATTATTTGTTAATGAAATTTTGCGAAAAAGGATATCGAGAACGAATAAATTTTTAGGTGTCTCTTAATTTTGTACTTTTATTTTTTTTAATTGTTTTTAAGTTATGGGTAAAGGACAAATTAATTTTTACAATAACCATAAGAGTTTTTTTATACTATAAAAATATATAATTTAAAAAAAAAAAAAGTTTGTGCAAAAGTCGCCGGGAATAATAATTTATATTATTTGCGTGTTAGCGGAATTTTTCTAATTAATAAAAATTTAATTATATAAAAAAAAAGAATGACGAACGTAAATTATATAGTCAAATAATTATTTTTAATTTAAATATTATTTTTACTCATATATCTTAAATAATTTATTCAAAAAAAAAAACATGCTCGTAAAAATTGTAAAAATTAAAATTATCTTCGTTTTTTTTTTTTTTTCTTAAATTGTTTATAAATATTTAAATAGATACAGAGAAAAAAAATAATCGACATTCTTAAAATTAAAATATTGCAATAAACATATATACACACTATAAATATATAAAGTTTATATTATTGCATTTGATTATAAAAAGCTTATGTATATAATTTTTCTTTAAATTTATTAAACTGAGAGATATGCACCAATTTTTCTATAACAAAAATAATTTTGTTCTGTTTATTTTGAATTTTTAAATAATTATCGTAATTTTTTAGCTATGTAATTTTTAGTTTAAACAAATAAATTTAAAAATTAAATACAAATAATTTTCTATTTTACAAATAATTTCTTATATAGTCAGAAACACGTTGCCACAAATGTAATGAAATAATAACAAAAAGGATTGTAACTGCATTAGGTAAATCATGGCATCCAGAGCATTTTGAATGTCGGGAATGTGGTACACCAATTAAGGAATCAACATTTAATGAAAAAGATGGTCAACCAATATGTACAGAATGTTTTACATCAAAATATTCTGATATTTGTTTTGAATGTAAACAACCCATCAAAGAGGTTAGAAATATATACATAATTTTTTTATCTTTATAATACAAACAAACAAGTAACAAAATTTGTTTTAAAATTATTTGTAGATTTATACACCTTTGTAGAAAATTACACTACTGTTTTCCTTAAATAAATAAAAACCAATATTTTTATATTTACATAATGCAAAAACAACTACATAAATATTATATTGCATAGATATAAAAATGTAATGATATGATAATATTGATCGGATTTGTTTATAAAATTATTTTTTTTAGAAGCTATAAATAATTCTTTATTTAATTTTTTTCCGGAATTTGAAACAAAAATAATAATTTGAAGTCATATTATGACGAATTTATGTTATATATAATTGTGTGTATTTGTCTGTTACGCATGGTTAAAGATTGTCGAAAAGTAGTATATGAAATTTATAAGATATTTCAGAATATTGAAATTATTTTTTGGTTTCTTTTTTCATTTTTAAAATACAAAATCATTTTTTTAGATAACAATTTTATGTGAAATTGGGAATCGATATGAAATTAGCAGGTCTCTCTCTCTAAGTAAAAAAGAATCTTGTATGAATTATCATATTATATACATAATTTAAAATTTCTTTAATGAAATTTGTAATTTATTTGGGGATCATATATTTGCCTAGTTCGAGAAATTAATTAATTATACATATTAACTTTTCTTTCTATACCACAGACCGGACCCCCTTAAATTTTCTACCCGGCAATATAGTATTACAGTTTTTTTTTTCCAAAACAAGTTCAATGTTATGGTCAAACTAACTTTTAAAAGTTAACTAATCATTTATATATTATGAAATCGTGTGGGCCTAACCAAAAACAAAAAAAAAATATAATTTTTAATTAAAATAATTTTAATTTTGGTCATAGTCAAAGGTGTGACATCTCTGTTAGTTTTATTTTTTTTTATTTTTAAATAAAATCTTTTTCTAATAATTTAAGATATTATTATTATTTTGATAATAATTTAAGCTCTTTTCTTCGATATTTTTAAAATATAGAAAATAATCAAAGCTTTGGGACATACATGGCATGAAAATCATTTTACATGCGGTGGTGAATGTAAAAAATCATTAGCTGGTTCAGCATTTTATGAGCGAGATGGTAAAGCATATTGTAAAGATGATTTTGAAAAATTATTTGCAGCAAAATGTTTTGGTTGTACCCAACCAATTACAGATAAGGCAGTAATTGCTTTGGACGCTAAATGGCATAAAGATTGTTTTAAATGCAAGGTAACAAGAATTAAAAACTAAATAAATAAAAATAAAATTTTATTTCACATATTTTTTTTATTATATTATCAATTTTAGAAATGCGACAAAGCTATTACTTCCAATACTTTTGCTGTAGAAGATAACAAACCAATTTGCACAACATGCGCTGCATAAAATATATAAGCTAAAAAAAATACTGATATGGTTAATAATAATTTACACATAATTCCCACACACACATATATATATATATTATATACGTACACAAAGCCAATACATAATTAATAATTAATTACTCAAACACATAAAACATAGAAAGACATTCCTTTGCAAAAATTAGTGCAAAAAATAAACAAAGAATGTTTATCAAAATAATATTTAATTTTAATTATATATTTTTGTAATTTTTTGTACCTTTTTTTTCCTTATCCCATCCCAAAATATATGTCCTTAGATTTAATTTTTAAAAACTCCCCCTACCCCACTACACTTTATTTTTTTTTTTATTTGCCGTTGCAATTCCTTTTTTTTTACATTTTGTTTTGTCAATTTATAATTTTTGTTTAACTTTTTTTTTATTTCTTTTTTTTTGTATTATTCATTTGTGGCAATAAAAATACAAAATTGCAAATATGTAAACAAAAAAAAAATTAATTGAAATTTTATTTGAATTTGACTACCTATTTCCACATTTAATTTCATCCAGGATAATTTCCATAGTATAAAACAAAACTAAGGAGGAAAAGAAAAAATTAACAAATCTGATTTCAAGGAAAAATATGGATCATCAACCAACAAGCAAAATGCTCGAAATATACGGGGTCCACCCATTACCCCATCCCTTTACTATTATAAAATGGAGTTTTTTTCCCCCCATATAAATAACCCTCTTCGTTAAAGAAGTATTCTTAGTCGGATTTAAAAGACCATTTTTCGACTTTAGCACCCAATTAATTTTGCACACCTTTTTATATATTTTATATTTCTACACATAGAGAAAAATGATGTGGTTTTTTCGAAATTTTTATCCGCGGACTAAATCATAATTTGATTTGCAATGATTTGAAACATGAAAAATATTAACAACAATTACCTGAATTAATTTAAATTAAATTATTATATATTTAATATTTTTTATCTTAATTGTAGCGAGATTTGCTTTATGTAAATAAAGAAATTTTTATATGATTCAATTTTTACTACTTACATCATTTTTTAACGATCCAATATGATTTAATAATGGTGATAGAACTTGTTTTACTTCTTTTTTAGTAATTGCTTGTAAATCAAGTAATATACTTCTTAATAAATCTTTATTACTAATAACACCACCCAAATTATCTTCAAATTGTTCAAATTTTTCTATATTATCATCCGATTTTCGATTATTATATTTTCCCGGTGATGTTTTATTGTCGTTTTTTCTTGGTGATTGCTGTGTACTCTAACCACAAAAAAAAAGTGAAAGAAAATCTTTTAAAAAAAAAAATACATAAAATTCAATTATAGAAAAATTTACCGAAGTTGTTTCAGTTTCCATCATAATTTTTTCAACTTGAGTTGTTATTATACTTCTAGCTGAATCATTTCTTGGTGTATCATTTCGTTTTTTAATTTTGTGTACTCTTGTACGTAAAAATGTATTTAATCTTTTTGGTATATGCTCTTTTTCTTTATTTTCTTCATCTTCTTTAGTCTGGTCCTGGTACTGGTATATATCATTGTTTTGATTTTGTTTAGGTAATAATTCTTTTTCTTTAGGTATTTCTTCAGATTTGACGGATTGTATCGTCGCTGATGGGGATGCACGTGATTTCATTTTTGATTTCTTTGATTTTGAATTTTTTTTTTTAACTTCAATACCGCTATTGGCACTTCGTACCGTATCGTACATTGAAAGTTTTGCTTGTGATCCAGCTATTTGATCCCATTTTGAAATTTGTGGCTGGTGAAATACAAAAAATAAAAGGAATAAATAAAGTGTAGGTATATAAATTTTGTTACTCATTAGAAAAATCGGAATATTATTGCATTTATTATAGAATTACTTTAAACACCTAAATGTATGCAAACTATTTGTTAAAATAAAAACACAACTTGTTGAGAAATTTGTTGTCAACATGTTAAATCAAAATTTTATTGGATTAACATGATGATAATAAACACTTCCAATGGAAAAATTTATTTAATTGTTTTATGTTTGAAATATTAGTGTAATTAATGCAACACAAATCATACAGTATATTTTTTTTTTGACAATAATTACAAATTTCCGTAAAGATTTAAGTAGGTTAATTATTATAACAAGCCCATCATTATTTGAATCAAAAATAAATCTTATATAGAAAGCAATAGAAGAGAAAAAAAAATCGAATAATTACTAAATATTTGTTTGAACCATAAATATACTATATTATCGTATTTTGTACATATAACGATTATTAACTTTGATTATGTTCATTATGCTTACACATAAATAAATTAGATTAAAAATTTTGATTTTGCCTAAAAATATGCAATTAGTTTTATACTATTTTAATATACCAGAGAAAATTTGTATTTTCTCAGATCGTTTAAATGTGAAATTCAAATTAGTATAAATAATTTAAATTATAAACCTTTTGTTGAGATTTCGGAATTATTTCTTTTGTAGTTATTTTTCTATTTTCTTCAAGCTCATTAATATAATTCAATAAACTTTCACAATGTTGAAAAATGACCTGCAAAATACAATTTTTATTTTTTTTTTCAAATGAAAAATTATTTGAAAATTATTGAATTTCTTTTTATATACCTTAACTAGAGCATCATCTTTATCGAAGAATTTTTTTTGTATACAAATTTTAGTTGCAGTTGATATCATACAAATTAATATATCTAATTTTTTAGGATATTGATTAAAAATAAAATATTTTAATTGATTAATATAAGAATTAAGTGCTTGATACAATGATCCATATAATCCACAAACTTTAACATAAAGTGATTCACTATATTTCTTTTTTCGAAAATCTTCAACTGTAAATACACGAATCTCTTCAATCTATATATGGGAAGATTGGATTGATGATAAATAAGAATATAAAAAATTCATATATAATTATACCATTCTTTCAATTTGATAAACATAATTTCGAGAAAATCTAGTTGAAAATTCCATTATATTTTTTTCTCGTCGTTTCTTTTCAATTGCATCCCAAGTACTTGTATCAAGCAAATCAGATCTATTATGTACATATATAGAATTATTTAATTATTACAATATTGTACTAAATTTTTAATGAATTTAAAAACTTACTGTAATTTTTTTAATAAGTAAATAATTTTTTCCTGATAACCAGTTACTTTAGAAAATATTTCTATTAATACTTCCTTATATGCTGCATCACCATCAATTGGTCTTGATGTTAATAATTTTGGTGTAGTTGTTTTTACGTTATGTCTTTTTGTTGGTGATGTTAATGATAGTTTCGATTCTTTAGTTTCTTTCTTCTTCAATTCATTTTCGTGAATTGGTAAATTTTTACTATTTTTCATTTTTTTTTTCTTTTTAATTATTGGTATATCAATTGGTGGAATTGATGAACTTTCTGTATATCCTGTTAAAACTATGCATGCTGTACGATTATTATTTGTTGTTTCATTTAACTGGTCTGATACAATTTGTGACATATCGTTATTATTATGTAATGATCCTGCACTATGCTTTAAAGATGTTTCATTATGATTTACTGGTATTTCAGTTTGATTTATTGGCATTTCAATATGATTTAATGATGTTTCAGTATGATTTATTGATGGCTCAATAAAATTTACTGATCTATTTGTTCGTATTGATCTTGCTGTTGGACTGCGAGTAGAAGTTTTTTTTGATCGTGATGATACATTATCTACCGGAGGAGCACTAATTAATTCTTCTGTATTTAAAAATTCAATTTGTTCATCAATTGGAATTTCTGGAATAATCTAAAAAAAAAGGATATTTTTTTTATTCAAAAATATTGAATCATGAATAATAAAATATGATAATTTATACATAATTAGATTCAGTAACTTCGTTATCATCATGAATTGAATTTTCTGTTTCTAAATCATTGCTAGAATGACTAGAAATTTCATCTTCATGTCTTATTGGTACCTTAGAATAGTAATAAATGAAATATTACAGAATATGTTGCATTTTTAGGTGCAATTAGTATTTTTTCAATTTAAAATCGTATTTTTACAATTCGTATCTTTTTTCAATTAAATAAGAATTTGAATTAAAAAAATACTAAATTGAGTGAAAAAAAATACTAATTTGGCCTGAAAATGGTAATAATAATTTAAACATAATAAAACAATAGTTACCTTCAAATTCATTATTGCTTCCAAGTCCATATAAAATTTAGATTTTTGTTTAGTTTCTTCCTTTTTTTTTGTCTTTAAAATATGATCTAAAATATTATTTGATGTCATAATCTCTAATTCTTGGAGCGGTGAATTACATATGTTTGGTGATCTACAACTTTTTGGTGGTGATTTTGTTCTTATATTATTTTCTATTAATGTTCGTGTACGACGAATTTCACCATTTATTGATATTTGTGATCCCACATTACTATCATCAACCATAATATTATCATCATTATCATCTATATCTGATTCAATAAAATTACAATTAATATCTTTAGATGATGAAATATTAAGTAAATTTTTTAAACTCTTAAATTCAGAAACAGATTCAGAACTATCTGAGCTAGTATCAATATAGATATCTTTATCATAAACAATATTTTGTGATCTAGCTGAAAATCTATCTGTTCGATCTGAATTTAATTGTAGAATGTTCATTTGAGATGTTTTATAATTAAGATCTAATGTTTGTTCATTTTTTTTACTATCATGTACTTTGTCATATTTTTTAGGTGATTTCAATAAGATTTTATCATATTCACTAGGTATATTATCATATTCTTTAAGTTTATCCTTTAATAAACAAAAACTTGTAGGTTTATGTTCTAATTGATCTTTTTTTTTATAATTATCTTCTAATTGATCACATTTTACTAATAATTGTTCTTTATCTAAATTTTCTTCTAATTTCATAAATTGATTTTCATCATATTGATATAAATTTTTTTCAATATTTTTATGTTTTTTTGGTGATTTTTTAAATTCTTTTTTATTATTATTATTTTTATGTTTATTATTTAAAATTTCTTTAACAGCACTTTCAATAACATCATGAATTTCCTCATCACTCATAACACGTATTTTTGGTTCATTATTATTACTATTAGAAATATTAATATCAATTTCATCTTCAATTGGTATTTTCTGTTCATTTTGTACATTTTTATCAGGATCTTTTTTACGATCTGTTAAAACTTTAACAGTAGAACTCTTCGTTTTAAAAACACGTCGTTTTCTATTTGTTTGTTGATGTACTTTATCATTTGGTAATAATTTTGTTAATATTGCTGGTTGCTGTGAATACTCATTCCATAATATTTTTTTTTGTTTATTTAAACGATCTTTATGTACATTTTTAATAACTTTTTCAAATTGTGCTGAAGGAACATACTTTTCATAAAAAAATATATTATAATTTAAAAATATTATAACTATATTATCAATTAAATTATATATATAATATTTATTATTATATATTTACCTTAAAATTGAAATTTCGTGCATTTGTTTTGAAAATTGGATCATCAAGCATATCAAATTTATATAAATGATCACGTTCTAAATTATTCATTTTTTTTTTTGTGTATTTTATAAAATTATTATTAATATAATTATTTCAATTATTTTTAATTAAAAAAAAAATTATGTTGGATTCTTTTGTTTGTTTATTTTTTTGTAATTGTTCTTCGAAAATTTTATTTTAAGTTTTAAGATGAAAATATAAAACACATATATTCATAATATTCACGAAAAATATTATTTAAATTTTATAATTTAATATGAAAATAACTGACAATTCATTATTATTGTTTATTTTATTTAAAAAAACATAAAATAAAAATAGTATATTTTTTTAATTATTATAATTCGACATTTAAATCGGATATATTATGGATAAATATTTAATATTATTACTTAAGGTTGATAATTTCCAATTGAATAAAATAACTAAAAAAAAAAAAAAAACTCTCAAGTCTGGCGACCAACAAACGACAAATGAATATTAATGCAGTAAATAGAAAATATCCCTTTTTGTATGTTATATTTGTTTTATGTTTTTTCTTGCTGACAGTCAGTTTGAAATTATTGGCTGCTAGGTTACCAAACATTGACCATAGTTGAGGTAATAAAGAAAAAAGGGTAACACGAAACGAAATGTAGCGTTTTTTAACAGAAATGTTAAATATAAAATAAAAATATTAAAGGGAAAATATTAAACTCTACACTACACCATACAACAACGTTTTGTTATTTTATTGTTGAATTATTATTCAACTCATGTTTATGTTTTATTAAATAAATCCTTTTTTAAGGATATATAAATTGTAGTTTAATTAAAAATCAAAAATTTAAGTGAAAAATTTATTAATCTTGGTCCATATAAATAAAATAGTTTTATATAATATCTTTGTATATAGGAAATATATAGTACTATCACTTGACTCGATTTTTTTTGATAATTTTTTTTTTTTTGGAAGAAAACATAAGGGGAAAGACAACATATACGGTAAAGGGTAAAAAATTTAAAAAAAATTATATTTATATGCGTATTTGTATAATTTTCTGAATAAGCTGCGAATTGCAAAAGAATTTGAAATACAATAAAAATCCATACAGATTCTGAAAAAAAACCATACAGATTTCAATCTTTAATTTCGTATATAGACATATAGAAGATAAATCAAAAATTTATGAAAAATTGCTGAAGCCCTTAACTTAACTTTAATATTTTTGGTTTGTATTTTTTTTGATTGATATAAATTTTCTTTTTGATTAATAAATTATTTTATATTCATTGTTGTTTATGTTTAATATTATGTTTATGTTTATGTTTAAGTAATTTATGTTTAATATTTATTATTTGAGCTTTTTTATTATTTTATTTATTTATTTTTTATATTATTTATTTATTTATTTATTTATTGCTTTAATTATAAATATACAAATTTCTTATAATTAATATATTATTAGTCTTTATGATTTATATTTTTTATAATATTTATATTTTATTTTATTTAATTTACATTGTATACATTAAAATTATTTTATTTTTTATTATTTTTGTCTTAAATTTAATATTGCCCAACAATATTTTATTTCAATTAATATATTTTTTTCGGTACATTCGCCACTTATCTAGATAACAGAGTGTTCCTAGCTATTTCGTATAAAATATATATTTAATGTTTTTTCTTTTAAGTACATATAAAAAATTTTTGCTTTAATTAATTTTTTTAAAAAATCTTATTCATATTGTTAAAATTTGTTATATTTTTGATGTTTTATATGAAATAAAGAAATTTATTATTATTATTGGCTGAAACACCAGAATCGTTACAGTTAATGATTAATAAGCTTAACCAATACTTTAAAAAATGGAATCTAGTGATAAATCTCAATAAATCCAAAATTATGGTTTTTAGATCGGGTGGAATATTGTCAAAAAATGAAAAATGGTATTATGATGGAACGAAAATAGATATCGTATAAGTATTTAGGAATGATCTTAACACCAAAACTTATTTTGTATAAACACCTGGAAGAGAGATACAATCAAGTAACAGCAGCACTAAATGGAACATGGAAAAATATATTAGGAAATGGTAACGTGCCGCACTCTGTTAAATATAAAATATTTATATCAGTTATAAGATCGGTAATGTGTTATGCAGCACAAATTTGGGGAGATACACAGTATGAACATGTTGAAAAAATACAAAAATATTTTATAAAAAGAAACTTTAAATTACCAAACAATTCTCCAGACTACATCATTTACGTGGAAACCGGACTTGCACCACTATATCTCTATACGCTAAAGATGAATGTGGATTACGTAATTAAAAATATGTCAAAAGATAAGGAAAGATTAACATACAAAATTTCAAATATTATACATCGCAAAAAAGAATTACACATTAAACATTGGATACAGTTATCAGAAGAGAACGATCTAGATGTGAATCTGAACCAATTTGATGCTGAAATATGGAAAAATCAACTATACAAATTAATTAGCAAAATGGATGAAGAATATAGGAAACATTCCCCCTTATTGTGAGTGGCGATTTTATTTGCTGTCGATAGTCGATAGTCTGGTCGTGTCGATTTTTATTTTGTATTGTCTAATTATATCGCCTCGTCTAAAAAGTATTGCCATATCCCATTTCAAATTATATTACATTTTAGACTAATTGTGGGTCGATTTTTATGTGATTATGTATGGCGATTTTAATAGACAATTATTGTCGATAAAATTGATATTTTATGGCGATTACATTTTTGTTCGCGACAGACACGAATTGGGTGCTTTATTTTAATTATACTAGTGCTCCCCCATTAGCTCTACTTGGAAGATGGTTATATGATGAAAACATGATTTCTCAGACATTGTGGGAAATAATGGAGGAGCACTGGCATAGTTAACAATAGAGCACTATAATGATTGTTTTTACCAAATATCAGCCCAATCCATCCAGAGGTACCAGAGTAAATCCCAGATGAAAATATGACTATTCGTCATTTCATCCAGACTACTAATTTGAATGTGTTTACCAAATATCAGCCCAAGTTAACAGCTTAATTGAAAATAAAGCACCCAATTCGTTATCTGTCGCGAATAAAAATGTAATCGCCATCAAATATCAATTTTATCGACAATTGTCTATTAAAAACGCCATTCATAATCACATGAGACGATTTTAGTACATAATCGACTCTCGCCTCGACATTCACAATAAGGGCCATTATTTGTATAAGGCGAAATTATCAAGTTATAGAAATTTTTATATAAATTTAAATCATAAACTTGGGGAAAATAACTATTTTAATGATAAATACACAACATCCGAAATAGCAGCAATTTTTAAAATTAGAGGGGAATTATTATTTCTAAATTATACGCCGCATATAAATACGGAAACATCAATGTGTGCTATGTGTAACCTGAACAGAGAGGAAAATATTTTCCACTTTTTAACAGAATGTCCAGTATTAGAAGAACTAAGAAAAATATATTTTAATAAAAATGTACTAAAAATGTTCATCTTCAATGAAGGAATGGAAATGCTAAATGGGAAAAATTGGAAAATCTTAGCGGGCTGCATACAAATATAGAAAACTAATACAGGAGGAATAGGAATACAGATAATAATAATAATAATAATGAAATAATAATAATAATAGTGAAATAATAGTAATAATAATAATATAATTATAAAATAAAGTAATATTTACATCAATAATTATAGTCATAAATATAAAAAGCAGACGGCTATAAGCCAATGATTTTTTTTTGTATTTTAAATAATAAATTAAAGTATGTAAAATATTTATAATAATTGTTTAATAAAATACTATTTGAATTGAATTGAATTATTATTATTATTATTAAATATCAGGCAAAGATTGCTATATTTTTAGCCAACTTGTATCATCATACATAATACAGCATTATTCATTATCACCAGCTGTCAATCTTGGGTTTTCTCTTGTGTCTCATATTACCATAATCATATTAGAGGCCCTGGTCCATTAGTCTTGTTAAAAGTTGTGATGACTTTTTAAAAGTCGTCACCACTTTTTTCTAGTAAAAAAAGAAAAGAGATAACATGTAAAATTATACAGTACAGAGAGAGATAAAAATTCCCACTCTTTAACAAAATTTCGAAATTTTTTTGACATTTCGAATTTTTTTTTTATTTGAAAATAATTTTCAAATTGTACACACAACACAGAAAATTAAATTTGTTTTTATATTTTTGATTTCTAGGTCTAGTTAGCATTAAATTAGACACAATTAATTTTTATATATAAAGTATGTACCTTTTTTAATTGAAATATTTTGAAAATTCATTATTATTATTAAAAATAAACTTTATTGAAAAAATATAAAATTTAAAAAAATAGATTGCCATTCAAAAAATGTAGAATTTTTTCAAAAAATTATGACAAATATTTTAAAGTATATGTCAAACGCCAACTTTTATTAAAAAAAGTTGTTAATTATCTTTTTTTCGGATGCAACCACTTTTTTTCGAATACAACAACTTTTTTTCGAATACAACCACTTTTTTGTTGGATTCGACGACTTTTTTGTTGGATTCGACGACTTTTTTTTTCGGATACAACCACTTTTTTTCGACAAAAAGTCGTTGTTCCCTCTCTATCGCACGCATGCTTTTTTGTATCTTGCATAACTTCTTCTAGAAAAAAGTGGTGACGACTTTTAAAAAAGACTAATGGACCTGGGCCTTAACTGTGCAAACACACTGTCAGATATTGTAAAGTTTGGAAAGTGTTAGCCCCCTAACCCTGCATTACAAAATCTTGCATTACAAAATCTTGGATTAAAAATTTTTAAAAATTAAAAATTGCTGCTATTTCGGATGTTGTGTATTTATCATTAAAATAGTTATTTTCCCCAAGTTTATGATTTAAATTTAAATTTTATATCAAAACCAATTTCTATTTGATTATTAAAATTTATTAATGATTCTTCTGAAGTTTCTTCTACATAAATGCTCTAAAATGTATTCAATTTTGAAGATACAGTAAAAAGAGTCCTTGTGAAAATAAAAACAAAATTTATTTTTGGTTTTTTTGCTATAACGTTTGGACATACCACTTTTAATAGTCTAATAATTGAAATGAAGATGGAATTTAAGTTTTAACAAAATTAGAACTCTATATAAAATAAACCTATAGATAATTATGTTAAAAAAACGGAAATTTTATGGGCTTTTGAAAATAAAAATAAAAATATTGAATTTATCAATAGACAACTTCGATTATGTTAAACTATAATAATTGTTTTCCTTTTTTTTCGTCTAATTATATTTTCATACTTTTGTACACAAATTTATTTTGAACAATTACAAAAAAAATAAAAAAAATATGAAATAAAAATCACTTCTAAAACTTAGTTTACTATTTTATATGATAATTCAATTAGATAAATAATTTTATCTAAAATTTAAAAATATTAATTCATACATAATGCTGATATAACAATATTTCTACATCATTGATAAAAATCCAGTTGAATCGGAATTTTCTTCAAAAGTATCATTAAATTCACAATATTCAGAAAATTGATAATTATCAGTTGTATCTATATTAATTTCAATTGGAATTTCTAATTCAGTTATTATTTCAGGTAATTTATGATTTATATCAGTATTAATATTATTATTTTTAATTTTCTTTATATTAGATGATGAATCAATTTCACATAATTTCAATGATTTATACTCTTTTCGATATAATGAATTTATTAATTGAAGATTAAGTTTTTTTACTCGACATAAATTTGATTTAATTGCTACTTTTGGTGATTTCTTATAAATTTTCTTTAAATTATTATTATTATTATTATGATTATTATTATTATTATTATTATTATCATCATCATCTGTTAAAATATTATAATTTTGAATTTTTACAAAATCTGTTTCCGATTGTAAAACTAATTTTAAATTATTTAAAGCCTTTTCTATTTGATTATTAAAATTTATTAATGATTCTTCTGAAGTTTTAAATGATTTATTATTTAAACTAATTTTATCGGTAGTATTATCTAATGTCATTTCTAATGAATCAGTACTAGGATATGTTATAAAACTATCAATTGATTCTTTATCAATAACTGATAATGATGTATTTGATTCTATAATAAATTTTATATTATTTATATTACGTGGTGTTGAATCTATATCTTTATAATTTTCTTCATATATTGAATTTGTAGATGTATTTGTTGTTGTTGTTGTTATATTTTCACTTTGATTTTCAATACTTCCTATTAAAAAATTATTTAATTTATCTGTACTATTATTATTATTAATATATTCACTTTCTATTGATTTAACAATTTCATTATCATTAACTTTCATTTCAAATTTATCATTAGAATTTATATTATTATTATTATTATTATTATTATTATTATTATTATTATTGTTATGCTTCAAATTATGAATTAAGTTGCAATTTATTCTTTTTATTGGTGAATTATAATCAATAATAATATTATTATTATTATTATATTTAGTATAAATTTGTTTATTATTATTATTTTTATTATTTAATAAAATTGCTAATTTATCATCAGGTGGTTTTATTTCATAATCTTTAGTTGTGCACATAGGTATAGCTAGATCAATTGCTTTATCAAATAATTTAAAATCACCTTTACAATTATTATTATTATTAATTTCATTATTCTTTTTATTTAATATATTAATTTTAGCATTTTTTTGGCATTTATCATTTTTCAATATATTTATATTACAATTGTCATTATTATATTTATCATTTTTATATGCTGATTGAATATTATTAAATAATTTTAATTTTTCTTCATATTGTGGTAATATAATTTTACGCAATTCTTTTGTATTAATTTTATTAGTAAATAATGATTTCTTAATTGTTTTTGTATCAACGAAACGTTTTCCATTATTATATTTCATATTTCTTTTATTACAATTTGTTGGAATTTTAGATGGTAAATTATTATTATCAAACATTTTTTTATGCATTTTATTTTGTACAGATTGCATAACTCTATGTATATTACCACCAATATATGGTATATTAGTAGAAAATTTCATCTATATGCATAAAAAAATTAGTTAAATTATATATATATATATATTTATTTTATTAAAATTTTGAGTAAAGACAAAAATGTTTTTTTAATTTTATTATTTTTATTAAATATTTACCTTATTATTATTAGTATTATTGTTATTATTATTATTTGTATTATTATCCTGAAGATTGGGATCTAATGAAAAACCATTATTTGAATTGAATCCGTAAAAATTATTCATTTTGTTAAAAATATTAAAAATGAAGCATAAATTTTTAAGTTTTCAACATAAAATTTTTACAAAACTAAAATATATATATATTTTTGAATTTATTTATATATATATTCTTTTTTTATTTATATTAACCAAAAAACTTATTTGAAATATATATTTTTTTTTTTAAATTTACTATATATAATTTTTAAAATTGATTAGTAGGAAATTATTTATAACTTTTAGTTCATCGGTAAATAATTTTTATATTCGATTTTTAATATTAAATAATTTCTAAGTGTTTTTTTTTATAGGAAATTGATTTAAATTTAAACACTTTCGGGCCCCCCTAATTAGGCGCATTTGTGCATAAAAAAGTGTGTTGATCCTTATATACAAAGGTGTAGGCGGATTTACACATCCGTCGAAAAACCGTGACGCTCGACAAGTTCATATAAAAACAAATTTCGTACATAGTGTGCGTGGCCCGATAAAGTTGGATCAACTCTTCGCCCTGCCGGAATTTCGTCGCGTTGGTCATTTCTGATTGGCTAGAATCGACGGTTACGGGTTCTCGGCGGATGTGTAAATCGGCCTTGTAGCTCAAAAATAAATGTGTGTTAGCACAAAATAGTCAACTAATATTTCGTTGATTTCTCTAAAAGTCTAAAGTCTAAATCTAAACATTACTGTAATTGCTACTTCTGTGTGTTGTTTGCTGCTTGGAATCCGTAATGGTGCATGTACAATCCACATTATGTCTTGATGAAGTCGACTATATTCTTTTTTATCAATATTTAATAAAATATTAAAGAAATTTTGCGTGAAATCTTAAATTTCCAACTAACTAAAAAATAATTAATATGTTAAAAAAGATCGAAACTCTTAATTATTTTTTATTTTATTTAACATTTTAATTGAATTTATTTTAAATTTATTTTCTAAATAAATAACATAATTCTATTTTGGAAATATATTTAATTGAAATTTTAACAAGTTTTTTTCGCAGATTTTATAATTTTTATCATAAAAGTTTTTTTTTCAAATAATTTAATTTTCTTTTGAATTTTTTAAATATTTTAATATTATTTTAAATTTTTTTATTTTATTGTCTTTAATAGATAAACATTTATAATTTTTTTTTAAAAATTTATTTATAATTTAAAATTCTGTGATTATCACAAAGTAATAAAAAAAGAACAAAAATTATTTTAATGATAGTTGAAATAATATAAAACTTAATTTAAAAATATTTTTAAAAGAAATTTACTTAAAATATAATAATATTGTTATTATTTGTAATAAGTACATTCTTATAATTAAAAGTTACTAAAAAAAAAAGTACTATTTATGCTAATATAACTATTTAAAAACGAAAAGAAATCATTAGAAATTGTTAACCAAATATATTTGAATAAAGACTATTTAAGCCATTACTGATTGATGAAAATATTCCTGGTTCATTGCCAATTTGAGCTTGATGTTGTGGTCGAAAATTTTGTGGTAGTTGTGCTGGTCTATAAAATGAACCATCAGTTCTCTAAAATTGTATATTATGTTTTTTAATTTAATTTAAAAACAAATTATATTTTTAACAATTATAAAATCAGATATAAATATTTAAATATATAATGTATATAATTAGCTATGAGATTTTTATTTTCAAATTATTAAATTAAATTAATTTTAATAATAATTTGTTTAATCAAAACCATCAGAGCTAAGCAAACAAAAAGTTCAATAATTGGAAAAAAAAATACTTCACATTACGATCAATTATTTTTCATATCAAATTAAACAAAATTTGAAATTTAAATTAAAAACTTTTTAATCTATATTAGGGAAATAGATATTTAAAATGAATTTATGTATTTACGTGGTAAAAATGATCCATAATAATATTATATAAGTTAAGTAGAAATTATTACAGATGCTTGTATTATCATAGATTAAAAGATATACCTTAACTATTTCCATAAGGACAGAGTTCTTCTTCTGTAACCTCAGTGGTTTATACCCTTCGTCGATTAAAAATTATTTCACGATATAATATCGGGGAAATATCAGCAATAGTTTACCATTTTAATATACCACTTTCAGATAAAATTAGTCATTCTTAACATTAATTAATCTTTTAAACATTTTTCAAATTAAAATGAACTAATATATTTAATATATTTATAATATATTTAACAAGAAAATGTTATCTAAATTCTAAATAATTAAATTGTTCATATTTTAGTTTAGTATTTAATGAATGACTAAACTTTTTAATATCTCAGAACGAATAGCACATTTCGAAAAAATGTAATTTTCATTTAAAATTTAAATTTTTGAATTATTTACTTTTAATTAATTGGTCAATTAATTATTATTTATTTTTATTAAATTTGTCATTGTTTAAAATACCAATAACAATAATAAATATAAAATTCTGAAGCTTTTTTTAAAAAAAAATTATGATTATTTTATTTTTATTTATTTTTTTAAGAAGAAATATTTAATTTAGTTAAATATAGCTAAGTATTCACTTCCAAAAAAAAAAAGCTAGCAAAATTGTGAGCAAAAATCATATTAAAAATCTGTATAAAAAATTTTTGTCCGAAAACATCTCTTTAGTCTCGAAACCACCAGTTTTTAAAAAATTCAAAATCAGCTAATTGTAAATTTTTTGTGTATGTTAATTAAGATTAAAAAATGATTAATTTCTTTTTTGAAACGACTAATTTAATCTGAAATTAGCTTTGGTAATATTCGGAACAATAGAAATTTGTTTAATTTTGCGCAATTTCAACAATTAAGAAACCTGAGAAAATGACAAAATTTGGACATCTCAATCATTGAGATTATTGTTAGATCTACAAATTTGACCAAGTATATAAGAAGTGAATTATTTTAAATTTGCTATGATATCTCAAAATTAATTGTTATTGAACTTTTTGCTTTTCAAATATATTTTAAATATTCATTTATATATAAAGACGAAAGAAAAAAACTTAAAATTTAAAATTACATATAAGTAAATAAAATATCATACTAACTAGAAGTACATATATATACAACAAATCTCATGGCTGCCAAATGTACCAAAACCGAAAACCAAAAACCAAAAAAATAACAAAACAAATAATATTAGAAATTAATTGCAAAAAAATAATAATAATTTATTTACAAAATTTATTAATTAATTAGAAAAAAAAAGAAAACTTTTAATTCCAATTTAAAATACTGGTCTTCAATACTTACAATTAATTTTTAGTTTTTTTTTTGTTTCTATAAAATGTGATGAAAAAGTGCTTAATTTTCGATTATTTAAAAGTTTTTGTTTTTAACTAAATTTTCTAAAAGCTTCATTTTTAAAGAAGAAATTGGAAAAAAAAAAATATTGAATAAATTTTTTTTTATAGTTTTTGTATAATGCACTTTAAATATATGCCAGCGCTGTCTAATGAACACTACTATACTCTATTTAAATTTTTTTTTATTGGAATTTTTTGTCTTGGTTCTGGAATTTAAATTTTGTTTGTGTTTTTTTTTTTCTTTTTTGTAAATTATATTTTTCTAGATTTTTTATGCGTCAGGGAAGATAATTCTACCATCATATCTTTCCTGGTGCCTATTTGTAGGATGAAGCTGAAATAATATTAACTATATATAATACAAAAAAATTTCCAACACCAATTTTAGTATTATATAAATATATTTAGAATTTGTTATATATTTACATAATAAAAAAAAAATAATTTTTTCTCATGCTTTTGCAAAAATTTATATATAGGAACTATTTTTTTTTATTTATTTGATTAAATTAAGAAAAAAATATGTATGTAAATTGAAAAATTGAAAAAAAAATATGATTACCTTTGAAG
The DNA here is from genome assembly GCA_949752835.1 of Empis stercorea. Lineage (NCBI taxonomy): Eukaryota > Metazoa > Arthropoda > Insecta > Diptera > Empididae > Empis > Empis stercorea. The sequence continues at coordinate 48,400,725 of OX457087.1, read as the reverse complement.
ATGGTTGTAATGTAACATTTAATAATGTTGGATGTTGTTCAATTACCATAAATTCAACTTCTCTTGGTGCATATGATTCAGCAAATACCTTAAATTAATGATAGATTAATAATTTGTATAATTTATAATACTATTATTTTCGGATGTAGATGAGGGCATTTTATATTTTTAATGATAACGGTTTCCTAATTACTATGTGGTTTTACAACTAATATATATATATTCACTCCAAAATATATAATGCATAGTATCATTCATATCAATTAATATCATAATCAAAACCTTAAAGTTATAATTATTTATTTATTAAAATCTATTTACCTCTAATTTATAAACACCGGGTAAAAGTATTCTCCAAAATTCACCAAATTTCGTTGTCTGAAAACCAACATCACGTCCTTTCACTTTTAATGATGCACGTTCAATTGGTGCACCATTTGGATCTAATACAAAACCTTGAACACCACGATGTGCTTCAGACAGAAATTTTATTAATGACTATATACATCATCATCAACAAACACAAGAAAAAATCAATTATTATATTTTAGTTTTTATATTAAATAAAATTTTTTTAATAATTCTTATTATTAAGTATTCACCAATTGATTATCTTCCCAATATTTTCTTAATTCAAATGCTGGTGGAAATTTACAACATGAAATTTCTAATGTTATTTCCATACATCCATACCAAACATAATTATAATCTTGCATACCACCAGTTAATGGATACCATGCAGCACCATTTGTAATACCTTGTTCAAAAGCTGGTGTTGCTGATTTACATGCAACACCTCGAGACATTTTTGCATGATTATTAGCATATGTTAATGATAAATGTCTAAATACATCATCATCTGGTGTTAATGATGGTGCTGATGAATAACTTTGAAACACTGCACCCAGGGGACATGTTGGAGAAAAAGTCGAAATTTTTTTTTTGTTTATGGTTAGACGTCATTTGTATAATATAATAATATTATTTTATTTTATTTTTTATATCAAGGATGTATATGTATATAATATTATATAGAAAGAAGTTTTTTTTTGTGATGTGTTTTAATTTATGTTTTGCTTTTTTATATTATTATTACATAGGTATTATATTTTACTCACTCGCACACAAAGCCGAAGATCTACAAATTCCTTTAAGCAGCCATATTGGTTTTATGAAGAAATTTAATTATTTATACGTAATAAAAATTGTATATAAATAATTAAAAGAAAAATTTATTTAACCCTTCTAAGGTGTTGGAGACATTTTTGTCCAATTTGAATGTATTTATGTATACAGATATTTAAAAACATGAACTAATTATTGCAAATGTTTAAATTTTCCCTATTTGGTAGATATTTTATTTAACACATTTTCATGTGTATTAAATTTGTATAAATGAGTTTGTCCATGATGGTAAAAAAGTATCGCCGCGCGAAGGTTGTTCGAGACAAAATTGTCCCCATACATTTTATAAGTAAGTAAATCGTATTTAAATCTTAAAAACTCTTTAAAAAAAAAACAATTTAACCAAAAAGTCTGCAATAAAATCTAAAAAAAAATCTACTTTGCAATAATGAGTGATTTCCCAATAATTCCCCAAAACTTAAACAAAATCAAACTTCTCAATAAAAATACGAATTCAAATTAATTATACCACAATATCAGTTAATTTAGTTTCTATAAAATATATATTTTAAATTTTACTATGGTAAGATATTCAAAATGAATGATTAAATTAAAAAAAAAATACAAATTAACGTTTATATATACCCTAAATATGTATGGGGACATTTTTTGTCCCGAACATCTTTGATGTATCTTTAATTAAACACCGCGTAGAAGGGTTAAATAAAAAAGAAAAATGTTTTAAAAGTTGTTAATTAAATTGAAACCAAAAAAATTTCTTATATTTAAAAAAAAAATGTAATTCGAAATTATTTATAATTCCAAATACAGAAAACCGCACTTATGAAATTTCTTTAAAGAGAAATATTTCATTGATCTTGAATTTATTTTACCAATTAACATGAAAGCGTATTTAAAAAAAAAACTGAAATATTAAATCACATATTTTTTTTTTATAAATTGTTGCCCCTTAAAGTGAAAATCATATATACGTATAATAAAAACTTGATTAAAATCAAATTATTGTTTTTTTATACCAAGAAATCAACAAATCACATTTTTATTACATTTTAATACTGGAAAAATTATTACCAATTTAAATTGAATATTTTTATTTCAAATAAAAAATTAATCATATATTAAGTAAATCGTATGAAATTTGTGATGATAAGAAAGGAAAAAAAATTGCTCTGTGTACCACAAAGCTTCATTTATATTTAATATGAAGTAAAAAACTGTAGCACTAAAAATTTAATCAGCCATTAAATTAATTTTTTTATATATACATACTCTTATTAAATATTACAGACTTTCTTTTGAAATTATTTTCACTATACATATATAAATTGTAATTAACGATAAAATTAATGATAAGTGTATATATGATTATTTTTCGACATACATATTTGTGTACCACACTATATGGTATTAAATATAGAGATAAATGAACTTTTGAATTGGAAAGAAAAATGCAGAAAAAATCTTTAATTAATTTTGAAAGTTTTTTTGTTTTTAAATGTTTCAAAATGCACTTTCAAGATTCACTTTTTTTTTAATGTAATAATATTAAAATGATTCAAATTCATCGCATAAATGAGAGAAAAATATAAAAATTATTTTATTATAATAAAGCATTTTTGGGTCAAATTTGTCATTTTGTACTTTTAATTAATTCCAAAACTAACCCGACTAATAATTTTCTTTAATATGTAGAAAAGATTAATTGAAATAATTACAAATTAATTGCAATATATGGCAAAAATGATACCACTAAACTATATAAATTAATATGATAATATTACTAATAAATTATTTAATAATATTTAGTTCAGTAATTATGGTTATGAATATAACAGAAATAAAAGACGAATATGAAACTTAACAAGGGTGAATTTTGCACGAAAATAATATATATATGTATATAAATATCCTTAACATTTTTATGAAAATTAGAATGTTTATAAAAATGAAATTTCTTTAAAAAAAAATATTGAATAAAATACATACTAGAATTTGGTGTATTATCATATGGATAACTAGCAACTAAAGCACCACCATGCAATGAACCACTTAAAACAAATTGAATTTTTGATATCCATTCTTTAACCGAATCAGTCTCTGGTTGACCACGTTTATTATTTTGTTTAAAATAATCTGGAAAATTACGATTTAAATCAAAACCTCTTGAATTATATCTATAAAAGAAGACAAAATATTATTCAATAAAATTAATTATTTAATATTCAAAAGTATTTTTATTTAAATTAACAAACCTTCCCTGTCCACCGTCACAAGAACCTTCTTTTGATGCAGCATATCCATCCGGATTCATTGCAGGTAATATATGAATTCTTGTATTATCTAATAACCATTTAATATATGGATCTGTTGTATAACTAGTAACAAAATATTGTATTAAATGTAATAATAATTCACGTCCAACTGGTTCATTTCCATGTATATTGCCAACATATTTAACATCTGGTTTACCAATCATATGTTCATATGGTGATGATGATACAACCATTACCCATAAATCTCTACCTTGAATTGATTTACCAATTGAATATAATGCTGTTAAATTTGGATAACGAGCACTCGTTGCTCTGTATAGAAAATTCAAAATATCTTTAATTGGATTTGCTTTTTATATATAGTAAATATTTTATTGTAATACCTCAGAAATCTTGTTAGTTCATCATGATTGTGATAAACAAAATCTAAATATTGTGAATCTGGTATATAAGCTCGTGGTTCTGGAAGTCCTTCAGAATTTTCATTTGTATTTTGACCTGAACAATGCCATACAAGGAATGCTATTACTGGAATTATGCTCTTTCTTGGAATCATTTTATTATTTTATTTTTTCGTATTGTCAAGTAAATAAATTCTGCAAATTAAAATATTTTTGTATATGTAGTAGTTTTTTGTTCAACAAAGAAGTTTTATAGTGCAATCAAATTTAGGAATTTCATCGTTATTGTCAATAAATTTGGAGAGAAGATAATAAAGGTGTGCAATTTTTAAGAAGAAAATAAGGTGTGCCAGTTTTGATTATTATTTGCAACAAATCCTTTCATTTAAATATATTATATATTATTAAACTTATATAAACTTTGAACTGAATACTTAATTAAAATTCAAAATATGATAACAAAACAGAAGAGTTAAAAAGTTGTGCGAAATTATTGGTAACAGAAAATGTAAAAGAGCAATTTCAGTAAAATTTGATATAAAGTCGAAGTGGGTGGTGATCATTATGATCATAAATCATTATACTATTTATTTATTGGTATACATAATTTTCCGGATCTCATTACAGAGCTTATGGCTAGACATATACACTTTTTGTGATTTTCAATATAATATTGATCTACAGAAATCGTACTCCGACTCATAATTTTCTTTGATATGTTAAAAAGATTAATTGCAATAATTTTATGGTACCATTAAACTATAAATTAATATGAATTAAGGACTACCTACATATTGAAGATTTAATATGTATTATAATATGAAAGATTTTCAGTTTATTTTGTCCACGCAAAAAATAGTAGTAAATATTATTCATTTTCTTTAACTTTTTGCAATACATTCTTGGTTATCAGAATCATTTTAAATCTAATTAAATAATATAAACTTTTAATATATAAATTATGACTGATAAGAAAATAGCTTTGTAATATAAATTATTTTCCGAAAATAACTCTTTTTATTTATTTTTGACAATTATAAGTCCATTAACGTAATATATTAAATATACATAGTCTTTCGGAAAATCCATTTTAAATTTCACAAAATAGATTTTATTTAATCCAAATTTAAACTTAATTAAATCAATAATAAAACACTTTTATATCCGAATACTTAAAAATTGTAAAAAAAAATCTTTATATTGAAAATAGATAAGATTATAAAATTTAAACTAAAGATAAAGAATTTCCTATAAATTAGATAGTCCAAATCAAATAAATTATCAATATTCATTTTGATTCCATTCAATAAAGTTTTCTTAATCACAAAAATGATGAGTTCAACTTTTTTTGTAGCACTTTTTGGTGTTCTAGTGGCAATCGGTTCAGCTAGCCCATGGAATAGAATTGTTGGTGGTGGTTTGGCTGCCCCAAATCAATTTCCACATCAAGTATCATTAAGAGTTGATGGTAATCATATTTGTGGTGGTTCAGTTATAAGTAATAAATGGATACTTACAGCAGCTCATTGTGTCGAGTAAGAAATTATAGAATAATATTATAAATAATCATTTGAATATAGTTTTATTTAATTTTGATAAATTTATAGATTCCCAGTAAATAAATTTACAGTTGTTGCTGGTACAAATTCAGTAAGATCTGGTGGTGAAACCCGTACAGTATCTAAAATTATTTCACATGAACGTTATGGAAATTTCCAAAATGATATTGCATTGATGGAATTGTCAGAACCATTACAATTTAGCGATTCAATTAAACCAATTGTAATTGCTAAAAAAGAAGTACCAGATCAAGCATCAATTGTTATTTCTGGATGGGGTCGTATTTATACAGGTGGACCAATTAGTGAAGAATTAAAATTTAATACATTAGTAACAAAAATGACACCACTACAATGTCGCAGAATCACAAGTACTGTTTATTATGATGGATTACTTTGTTTTGCACATAAAAGTGGAAATGGTGCATGTAATGGTGATTCAGGTGGTCCAGCTGTTTATAAAGGTGAATTAATTGGTGTTGCTAACTTTGTTTTGGGTGGATGTGGTACTGGTAATCCAGACGGTTATGCAAAAGCTTCATATTTTATTTCATGGATTGAACAAAACACTGGATTAAAATTATAAAATTTTAAATGATTGTTAAATTTATAATATGTAAATATATAATTATAATTTGAATTTGATGAAATTGATATTTTTGGAATTTATTTATTATTTGGCTAATGAAATCAGATTTGTAATATGTTAACATTACAAAATAATTAATATCAATTTATTTAAGAATCACTTCATAATTTCAAGTATACAAAGATAAAATTCATATAAAATATATTTGTTAACATAATTTGTCCCAATATTATTATATGTTTGTAAGTGGTTCTATTTTAATAATTCTTATCATTGCTATTTAACCCAAATTTTATAAATAGTTTATTTTATTGAGTGCCTAGTAGGGCATTTATTTAACTTAACCTAAATAATTTAATATATAGAGTTTGTATAATGGAAATTGTTTCAATGAGGTCCAACAAATATTTAACTGATGTTGATCGAAAGCGATTGAAGTTATACTATACATATGTATAGTACAATGAAATGATGTAAATTATCTGCACTACTGAAGTGTTTACCTTTCAAATCTGTTTAGAGCGTTGATCAACGATTGAACATTATTTACTCTACAAAATAGTTTAATATAATCTTTAATTAATTTAACCTTTATTACTACTTCATCAAAATGTTGCAGTTATTTTTTGAAGTACATAATTTACTAAATTTAGCTTAATAAGCATAAATCTTGTGAATTCAAGGCTTGGAGCAAAAAAGCAGAAATTCAAATATTTTTGAGTATAATTGCTTGTGAATTATTTCCGGCTCAAATAAATACAAACTTTTTTCAAAGTTTAGAAATCTTTTTTTTATATCGTGAAAATTATAAAAAATTTCTTCTTTCCGATGTATAATAAATCGATTAAATTTTTGATTATAATTAAAAAAATTATAATTTTCCACACGCAACAAATATAATTTTCAACAATATTACAAGAAGATTAAATTTTACTTCCATATTATTTATATTACAACTATAAAAACCCATTTTTAAAGTAATTTACCAAATTTAATTATATCAATATTAATAATTAATGAAATTGTATAATTGTGCCTAATTTTTTTGTATAAATATAGAGAGATTCTTTCTATGGTGATGAGATGATAGCGCTTTCACTTTTTCCATTCATCAATAACAGAAAAAAAATATTATTTTACATATTGTAATTTACAGTCAGATAGATTTTTTGATATAGTTGTTTTTATGTCTCTACACAAATGGTTTTGTTTAGGGATGATGAATAATATAATTAATCTATTTTAATATAATAATGCATAGGTTCTATGCACTGATAAACATTAAAATTTATTTCTATATCATTTATAATAATTATAAATAAAAAGTGAAATTTTACTATAAACATAATTTTAATTTTAGTTTTTGGTGTGTAATTTTATTTAGTGGAAAAATGAAGAATCTCTAAATTTTATTTTTGTATGAAGGAAAGTGATAAAAATTAAATATATTAAATCATTATTTTGTCTTTACATTTTTAATTTTACCAAAATATTAATAGTTATATTTATATGTATAAAAATCAACATCATTATTTATAATTTTAGAATGCTGTTAAATATAAAATTTATAATTTAATATAGTAGTAGCAAAGCCGTTTATATGGCTTTGGTAGTAGAGCATGAATTTTGAAAAAATTTGTGAAATTTTAAGGGAAAATTAAATACAATAAAAATAGTCAAACTGAAAAGTAAAACATCGATTTATTTAAATGATTTGCTCTTTGCTGATAGTATACTAACTATTTCTAAATTCAAATATTTTGTTTTGCTCAGGAAGACCTCTACAATCATTTTTGCCTTAAGTTCAAAAGTTATTAGTCGGAGATCTCTAGGAATGATTAATATTTTAAATGGAAACAGGTCATTGACGACTGAAATTGAATTAAAAGTTATTTGTTTAGTATAATATAAGAATTTTTTTGTTATTGAGTAGTTTAAATTTTGAGTATATGATTAAATAAAACAGTAATAAAAAAATTAGCTTTTCAAATTATTTTTAAACAATTTGGTATAAGTAATTATATGTTTCTAATAATCTAATAGCTTGATTTTCAGAGTTGAATATTGTATTTTGCTCAATAACTAAGTTGTTTGTTATGATTTTGAATTTTCCACACCACCCGGTTACATTTCTCTTTAATAAATGATAAAATTACCTAAGGGCTTTAAAATTTATTTATAAGTGGACAGTCAAACAGTTTTTTTTCAGTATATACTTAATTTAATTATATTAAATTAAGTATATATTATATTATAATCAGTTCAGTCTTATTACACAAATTCATTAATTCATTAATTTATTGATTATTCTTTGAATTCTTTATGAAATTTTTGAATATTCTCTTGTCCCCTGGAACAAATTAATCCAATTAAAATACTATTGAATGAATTAATTAATTTTATATATACAGTTATGGTCACAGAAATAGATCTACTATAGTATCTAATATGGTTTTTATCTATAAGTAATCTCCATGTGATTTTATACCGCCCCCAATCTGGTAAATGACACACAACACTGTCTCTAGTACTACAATTGAATAAAAAAAACAAAAAACTTTGTAGTGCTTTATTTCTATCATAAAGAAATAATTTCATTTTTATATTACTTTGCTTGGTGGATCTATTTCTGTGACTATGACTGTATATACGATAAAAAATTTTCTGGCAATAACAATTAGAAATTATGCAAACCATATTTAAAATTACGCAAAATAAACGAGTTTAATTAAAACTTTTTATTGAAATTTCAAATATTTTAAAAATTAATCATTGATTTTTGGTTTAAAATAAATATTCTAAGTGGAAATACCCAAAAATTTGCTGATGAATAAAGTATGTATATAGTAAAAAATAATATTTAAAATTTTTGGGGATCACCTTTTACCATAGTTATTTTCTTCGGTATTCGAAATTCTTTTATTGACTTTTCCAAAGTTTGTCGCTATAAATTATGCACTTATGTATATTCACTTTTATTTACATATTTCTGTAGATAAATTAAGTACAATATCAAGACTGATTTACGAAATATTTAAATTGAAGATATCCAATAAATATTAAGTAGAAAATTTGAAATTATAATAAAAAAATACTTGTAAATTATATTTAACTATAAACTAAAAACGCATATTATAATTAATTTAATGATTGAAATATTATAAATAATTGCTTATCTATAATATACATTTTTTTAAATAGATTGTGTCAGTTTAATATTCCGTAATGTCTCTAATTTATATATATACTACATATATATAGTTATATACTATAAATGTTGTTATGCTAGTTAAAAGAATAAATATAATAAAAAAATCTGTTACTATTTTTTATTTATTTTTTTTTGTATTTTTGCTAACCTAATAACCCACAAAAAAATCTTACAAAATCAAGAAAAACTTGTCTAAAATGACAAGAAATAAATAAAAATAAAATTAAAAAAAAAAAATTAAGAGAATTTTTTTTAAATAGATTGAGAATATTTATTGTATCACCAATATAAAAAATTTATTGAAATTTCACTATAAATTAATTATGAAAATATGTTGATATATTCTTACTTTACTTTCTTTAAAATAAAATTCAAATATCTTTCAATAAGCATAAATAGATAAAAGATAGATGTTCAGTATTGCAAGATGGTAGCTTAAAAAAGATTTATTTAAAAATAAAATTACTTAATAAATTTTTGGGGAAACAGGTATATCGTAGATACATTCGTAGATACATTCACAGCTACATATATTTGCAATTGGTTATTAATATTTATGAAGTAGATATTTTTCGAGAATTTATTGTAATTTAACTATACTTCCAAATTAAAATATATATACAATTAAATAAGTGTATTGACAGTGCATGACATAATGTAGCTAGCTCGAGGTAGGTTAAAATTAATTTCGAACAACAATTTAGTCACTATACTAACAAAACAACTACAAAACGTTATGATAGCTTGAATTTTATGGTTCAAAATCCATATATTTTGAACCATAAAATAGTCTGGAATATTTCTAATAGGTCTAGGCTAAAAAACAAATTGTCGCGCCACTCTTTAATAATTTCAGAGTTATAAAGTAAATTCATTTAGAATATTTATAAATTTTTATTAGTAATTAACCAAAAGTAAACTAATTTTTTAAAAACACTTTAATCTAATACCATTTCATTCTAAATGATCGATTCAATAATTGTAAGTAACAAAATCTGTTCTGTAGTATAGTTTCTAGAAATTTCTATGCAAAATTGTAAAATGTGATAGTTGATAGTCACAAATCACTTTATGTGATTCCACTATACTGGATTCCAACAAATATATCGTAGATACACTCACAGCTACATAAATTATAGATAGATAGAAATTATATTCATAGTATAATTATGATTTCTATTGATTGTATTCAAATGCCATTTATCCAGTCAGTATTAATTATAATTCTAATTTATCATCATAATTACACTTAATTTGAGCCATTCTGGAAACACTTAATATTAATCAGATGTCCAATAGTATATAAATATATAGTTATAGCATGTATAATGTAAATGATAATCCATCAAAGGTATATATGAAAACTCTTTCTCTTATGTATAACACGATTTATATTATATAGAAAAAGCTCAACACAAATACATAAGAAAATTTTAAAGAAAAATCTCCAATTCTAAATCAAAATAATTTTAATAAATCTGCTGTTCTGTTGTTGTTGACTATATACTAAATAAAAGAGTAATTCTTCTCTTTTTTATATTTAACAAAACTTTTATGGAGACAAGAGTATGCAATGCAACAGCACACAACAAAAGTATCTATGAGATTTTACATACTCCAACCAACAACAACAGCAAAAATGAATTCACCCCCCATAAATGCATTTTTACTTCTATAAACTTAATAAAAATTTATATACATTTTATATACAAATAAAAACTTTATGTTGCATTATTTTACATAATTCTTATGTACAATTTTTGAAGGGCATATGTTTTTTGCATTATTTAGAGGGATGCATTTAACCTTAACCTTGACCTAATGTACCGTCACAACATTTATATATACTTCACTAATACCTATAACCGATCTACAAAGCTACATATTCATATAGCACCTAGTATACTATATATAACACCACAAAAATCACATTTTGCCATTATAAAAGTTCAAGTAAAAAATTAAGCAATTTAAATTGAAATTTTTTAAAAGTATATACCAATATAAAATTTAATTACCTTTTAAGAAAATTTATATATTTGTTAAAAATTGAATTGCGTTTATGTTGAATTTATGATTTTCGAAATAAACTTTTTTAAACTTTTATAACACTTTAAATTTTATTGAAAATCCAAAAAACAAAAAAAAATACGAAGAATATTAAATTTTAAATTTGTTTTTTTTTTTTTAAAAAATTATGTATTAAAAAATCACAGATTTATTTTTAAAATTTATATTATGTAAAATAATTGATTTTTCTTTCTATATTTGCAAACAAAATTTTAATGGTTTTACTTAAAAAAATTAACTTTCAAAATTTAACAACAACAAAAAAAAAAGAAACATAAAAATAATAAAATAAAAATCAAAAATTTAATATATTTTTTCTTTCTTATTCTTAAAATACAAAAATTTAACAGTATATATATTATAACTGCTATGTATATTTATGTATTATGTATATGTTGATATTTATGAGTACATAACGAAAAAAAATAAATACTTAAATAAATTAAATTGAAAAAGAAATCAGAAATAATCACACCTGAAAGAACCGAAGAACTTGATTTCTTTTTCTTTTTTTGGGAGAACAAAATGAAATAATTTTTTTTTTTGTTTTTGTTTTTATTATTTTTATGTTTATTTTTATATGCTTCAGAAAAATACTGTTAAATTACAATATTAAATAGAAGGTATATATTATTTTTATGTTTAGAGTAAAAATTTCTTTTGAAAATTTCAAAAAAAAAAAAAACACTTTTTAACTTTCTTATATATTTTTAATTTTTGAAATTATCACTAATAAAAAAAAAGTTTAAAAAAAAAAAAATTAACTTTTTTTATGTAAAAGCAATAAACCTAATTAAATTTTTTTTTTTTTTTTTTAAGAATTTTTTGTTTATTTCTCTCTTGTTTACTTTTGTTTGTGGTGGTGGTCAAATATATGTTAAATATGCCAATGTGCCAACACAAGAAATTCAAATCATAGAAAAAAAATTATATTAACCAAAAAAAAAAACAAACAAATTGTAAATTATTAAAATTTTTATGTAATAAAATTAATTAAGAAGATTTTCTTTTTTTTTTTTGTATAGCCGAGATTTTTTATTTGCGGACTGTAACGTTCAAACGACTGATGTGAACTAAACAAAATCAAAAAAAAAAATATGTATATAAATATAACAGCAGAAAAATATCTCTATACGAGCATTTATATAAAAGATTTTTATGAAAAAAAAAGTATCTTGTATGCTTGCTGTATGTACTAAAAAACAAAAAAACACAAAATTATATGTCATTTTTTTTCTGTTTTTGTATTGAAAATGTCTCTTAATGTAGGACTGGTACGTTTTTTTCCTTTTATTAAATATATAAATGGATAGCAAGTTTTGTGTGACGATATTAACGTTAATTGATATATCTTTTTTTTTTCTGCAATTTTTTTTTTTTTGTTGAAGTTGAACTATCGTTTCTTCCAATGAGGGGGTTTTCTTTTTATTCTTCTTTTTGTTTTGTTTTGTTTTGGATTTAAATGGTAAAAAAATGTGATGATAATCTTGAGCTTCGAAATGAGTAATGGTATATATATAAAATTATGAATTTTTTAAACAAACAAATAATGTTTTTTGAAAGTATATATTGAACAGTTAAAAAGATAATTTATGTTGGGCGGAAATTTTAATTACAGTAAAAACCATATTTAATTCGGAATTCCTTAATTCGGAAAATTCGTTAATTCGGGAAGACATTTCCCTCGACCATTCCGAATTAAAGGGCTTTTACTTGTAGTTTCTATCAATTTTTTTTTTTTTAGTTTAGTAATTAGTTAAAAATTCATGTTTTTTTATAAAATTTTCATAAAAACATGAATTTGCATCGATATTATAAGATTTTTTTGTTATCTTAATTTTTAATATATTGTGATTTATTTAATTTCCTTAAAATATGTTTTTTTAGTTTATAAGTATTAATTAAAGTATTTAAGCATGTTTTAAATTCTAAATAAATATTATTTCCTATATAGACAAGATTTAAATTTGAATTATTTCAATACACACAGGAAATTTTTATGACAATAATTTTTTTTTTATTGCAATATTTTAGAGATGAGATGACAAATTTAAGTATTTTGTTTTTTATAATTTATTAGAACACAAAAAAAAGTACATATTTAATTTAAAATTAATTCAAATTTATATATTAACACATTTTTTGTTGTTGTTATAATTAATTTTTGTTTATCTTTTTACTTAACGTTTTAATATATGAACCTATAATAATGTTATTTATGTATTTTCCGAATATATATGTATCTAAAAATCTAATAATTATATATACGTATACAAAATATTTTATAATAATTAATTAATATTAATTGCACACACGTTTTTATTTATATTAAAATTATGTATGTATAATCTTTTCCAGTACATATTTAAATTTATTAACATAATAAATGCTTACGTCACAATAAAATAATTTCAATGGATATATACAGTATATAATGTTACATACCTAGCTTGTATATTAGTGACATTGAAAAAAAAATTTTTTGGCAGGAATATTATGAAGGCGACTCAGATCTGACATTAAGACTAAAAATAATATAACAAAATATCATAACAAGTTCATGGAAAATGGGTCAATGGCAAAAAAAAAAAATAAGAAGCTTTTAACTCCTTCTTTTTTTAAATACTATAACATTTTATGTATTGTACATAAATGAATTTGATAAAAGTTTATGCGTTGCTTTTAAATAATATTTATCATTCTATTTTTAGAATAATTTTATATTTATCCTCGTCAAGGATATTTTCAATTAGAAATTTAAATTTATGTAAGATTAATAAAATCATATTTATTGGTAAAAAATAAATTTAATGAATAAAATAAAATATTATATTTTTTTGCCTAACCTTAGGCGTCGCTTTGAAGTTTATTAATTAGGATTTCGATTTAGGATAATGTAAATGCATGATTACTTGAAAAAAAACATGCATACATGTGTTAATTATTTTATATTCCTCTTAATTTTTTTGATCATTTCAATTTATTAATTAAATTATTTAATTATTCAAACTGCCGTCTTACTCGAAAAAGAAATACTTTGTTATAGAAGCTGGAAAAATATGCATGGAAAAAATATGTATCTAAATTTCCTTAAAATTACGTTTTTCAAATAATGTTATTTGCGAAAGAAATCTACCTTCCGTCTAAATAAACTAAATCCTAAATGTATTCAGAAATGATAATCGTGTCCATTTCAAAATAAACGAACTTACATATTTACCAAAAAAAAAATCATTTAGGTACCTTTAATTAATTAATAACATTATTTTATCTGTGGCACTTTGACTAACCAAAGAGCTTTTAAAAAGCTTTTAATAACATTTTATTCTGTTGGAAATTTCACTATTTTTTACCATTTAAATTAAACTTAATTTATAATAAAACAACAAAAATCAAAATTAAATGGAAATGAAATTTTATCCTACTATATTTTTGTACATTTCTCAACAATATTTAATTTTTCCCCCGCATTTATTTTAAACACATAAACGAATAATTTATTTAATTTTATGACATCCTCATTTCAGTGATGATATTCCTAGTACAATTGTGCTTTTTCTAGTACTTTCGAGTTCATAAAAGTACCCTAGTACTCTCAGAAAATTTCTAGTACTCTAGAGTATTTTTGGTTCAAAATAAAAACAAAGCCTCAAAATTGGAATAGGAATGTTTTCGAAAATTTTTTCCTGGGTAAAAATAAGTGCAGCCAAATTTGAAATTTATTGATTTACATCATGATTCCGACATGAGTTTGAACTTGTGGAAACTATTAACATTGTGCATCATTGGTAGGCTATGAATTTAAAAAAATTTAGAAACGTAGATGTATCTAAGTTTCTAAATTTCACTAAAAAACATTTAGTGATGATTTTCAAATTTGCCATTGTTCAGCAATATTGTGCACCGAATTGTGCAAGGGGTCTTATCGTTACCACATTCCTCGGCGAACGAAGAAAGGATCTTCTCATTACAAAACCTTATTAATTAAAACTAATTAAAACTAGAGGCCGGCGCACAATTGCAGCTTTAATCTATAGTCTTAAGTTGAAAAAGTTACAACAGATCGCAATCAATGTAACCAAACACAACACCAGCATTTAACGCTAGCCGAAAAATAAGCTAGCGCTGACTTTCAACAATGTTGAAAAATTTACGCCAGAGCTAGACAATTTTAACACTGCGAGGCAAAAACTTGGTGGAAAATCGCATACAAATTGTGAAAAACGGACAAATATGAAAAAAAATCTAGCTACTACAATTCTGCGAAATCTGCCTCTTCCGCTAGCGTTATTAAAAGTTAAAGTTAACACTATCGATTAAAACCCATTAAAGCCCCAATTGTGTGCCAGCCTTTACTGTAGGAATAGATTGGCAGTGACCATGATGCGTTAATATAAACCAAATATTTACACAAATCAAATAAAAGTAATTGTTGTTTGTGATTGTGACTATAAAATTAAAAAACAAATGACATCACTAAAATTTTCAAATTTTTTACCTGAAAAACATATTTTAGATTAAAAAAAAAATAAAAATATAACGATTTTCCTTTTTTTAATCCGAAATTTCTTCAGGTGAGAAATTTAAGAGTTTTAATGATGCTATTTAATTTTTAATTAATAATAATGAATTATTTGTTCCTTTCTTTTGAAATAATAACAACTATTGCAACAAAAAATTATTTATAAAGTAAAAACATAAATAATATAATATTCGTATTATGTTTTTTTTTTTTTTTTTTTAATTTAGTACTCTTTCCTCGATTCTAGTACTCTCTAATCGCATTTTCTAGTACTCTTAAATTTTTCTCGATATCATCACTGCCTCATTTACAATAGAATAACTACTACACATATATAAAAAAAAAAGTTCTACAATGATGGTCGACGTTTCGAAAAAAAAGCCTTTATCTATTTTAGCATTGTTGAAATTTAATAGTTTACCATCGAATGAAAAATTGTAAATGCATTTCATTTTTCAGTTAACTGCCAGTTCTAGTTGTGGACAGAACATATTGGATTGTCGTCTCGTTGGTTGTTGGTTGGTGATAATAATTTTGAAAAATAAAATTACATAGAAAATAAAGAAAGTATATATAAAATATTTAAATTTTTATTAATTTGGATAATTTAAAATATTTTGAATTGATTTTTTTTATGGTGATTTCAATTAAAAATATTTAATTGAAAGTGTTAAATATTTTTTAAATTACTTGAAAATAATTTAATTAATGTGACTTTTAAAAATAAATTATATATATTTTAAATATTTACACTGTAATAGTTATACTTTATACTGAAAGAATATAGAGTACAAAATGCGATCTACAGAATTTCATCAAAAAGGTATTTTTATTATCTCTTATCAGAAATGAAATTATTGGGAATATTTTAGTTTATAAATTACAAATTTAATCAATTCTGTTAAAAATTACATAAAAATTTCTTATTAATGAAGTTTAATAAAAAAAAATTAGTTTATATGTTCTGATTGAATTTGATTTAATTTCTCAATTAAAAGTCAATTGAAAAATATTAGATAAATGGTAGTTTGTATACATACATATAATATAATATCAATTTTTGTTTCGGGGGATAAAATAGGGGACATTTATGTGATTAACAATAATTATTTACATTAAAAATAGTTATATGATTATATCATATATGTTTTTTTTTAATTAGTAATAATATAAATAAAAATTCTTATTAATATTTGTTTCTCTAAGATAATCAATCAATAATATTACGGACTAATTTTTTTACTATTATTCTTTATTATTTATTCATAACAAACAAGAATTTGTATAGAATTTTTGTTGAATTCATAAAAAACAAAATTTATTAGTAAATATTTATTTACCAATAAAAAATAATGTTATTTCTGATAACAACGCAACTGTTTTGTTCATAATAAATAAATTTTCTTCATATGAAATTACAAAAATCTATATATATTATATTATAAAATTACACGCCCGACGTTATGCAAAGATCTAAATTGAGAAACATGTTTTTGTTAAATAGTAAAAAATTTATTAAAAACTAAAAATATTTTTACCAAAATTATTGCATACATAAACTTTATATGTATATACGAGTATGTATTTCGAAAATGAAAATATTTAAAATTAAAATTAAGAATTTACTTAAAAGAATTTTGTTTTTGTAATGGAAAACACTAACAAGCACACATTACTAAAAATTAATGATAATTTTCTAGTTTGTAAATATTTAGAATTTTAGATTAAATCAAAAACAAAATAAATTTATGAATACATATATATGCTATACCAAGCTTAATAAGGTTTCAACTTCCTGCCCAGTGTAGAGTGTAATTTGCTAATTACATACTATTTTTTTTTTTTATTTAGTTCACATATATAATGGACAGAGAAATTAATATTATTCAAAATGTTTTAAAAATTAGTTTTATTTTAATTTGACAATAAACCAAAAAAAAATATATTTAGTTTTCAGACAAATATTTATAATTTTTATGTATAACAATAATTATGTGTCTGTCAGTCTGTTGTAAACTTTTTTGAATTGCTATTGCTAATGCTAATGGTTAACGCTATAGCAGATATTCATCCAAAAAGATTTATGTCCACTTGTTGGTGATGTAATTCGTAGCAACTGAAATATAGAGGTTTAAATCGTAATGAGATTTTTTAAGGTTCGGTAATGAAATTTTTTTTTAAATATTAATATTGTATTTTGGAATAACACTTTATTAGACACCATTATGTTGTTAGACCCAATGCATTAATTATTCATTAAATTATCGACTAGAGAATTATATTAAAATCTTAATTTACAATTTTGAAATGGTCATTGAAATGCAAAGAAAATCTGTTGGAATGCTCGCTAATCCATCAATGAACTTAATTTTCTATAAATCAAATTTATGTATTTTACTATAGGCTAATCAAACTGGCTGCAAGATTCAATTAATTATTGTGAAATTCTAATAAGTAAACATTCTCCAAACAATGTGACAATATTATAATATTCGCAACAACAAAAAGCCAATGATTATGAAACTATACTATACATAGCTTTTTATGGTTCACATAGCACTGTGAAATATATTAATTTATAACAAGAAGATTATTTTGTTCTTCCATTTCTTAACTTATACATTTTCAATCTAGACTAGATCAAAAGTTTTAATATATTCCCAAAGATCCAAATAATTTAACAATATTTCTTTTAATCTGTTCTAAATAATCCTCCTACGTATATACTCGTAGCTTTACACCTTTTACAATATTAGATCGGTAATAAAATTGATAGATAAAAATCTTTGAAAATGTTTTAGATTTTTTGGTTGACAGTTTAATTTATTTATAACCCAATTTTTTTTAAGCAATATAAGTTATTAGAATAAAGATTCTTTATATTCATTAAAAATCTTAGAATCATAAAGTTACTTTATCAATTATGAAAAAACTCTTTTAAATTATACATATTTAAAATATTTTTACATTACATATTTAAAATATAACTAATTAAAAATCAATATTTCAATATTGAAAATTAGGTCAACAGTAAGTAAGTAAATAATATTTACTTGTTTTATTGGGGTTCAAAAAATGATATTTAATTTCATTTTTCACTATTTACAACATATGTAAATTATAGGAGTATCTAAAAGAGGAATCCCTTTAGAAGTCATATCTTTTTGAATAAAGTTTTTAAATTAATTGAATTAATAATAATATTCTTAGTTATATTTGATTATAGTTTTAATTATTTTGATATACTATAACTATATCCTTCTAATATGACAAAACTATCCTTAAACAAATAATTTCTATTATTTATATGAAAACTGAAATCCAAATTGTCTACACCTTTATATATTGTATATTATTCTTGTGTTAGAGAGAAAAATCAATATTATTTTTAAACATTACATCGAAATTCATCCTATATTTTTCCTTGTGTTTTTTTTCTAGTACAATTATTTTTTGTTCCAATTTCTCGTTTTTCTCTTCCGGCAAACCAAAAATAAATATTTTAAAAGTAAATTATAATAGAATATGTTTATATTTGATTTGCGCATGTCTCAAAAATTAATGTCCCTGTACCATTCTATATTTTTATACTATACATATAAGGCACATGTCGTCCAGGATATTATAGAAAAATAGTAAACATAAATTTCTAAAAAAACAACCAACAACAAACATGTTAACTAGAAATTCATCCCCTTAGAAAGTATACTTACATATTATAAATATTCCAAAATTAGAAATTGGAATGAAAATTTTCTATTTAGATATTTTTTATAGTAGAGGGTACATACATATACATATATAAAAAAATGTAAATTTTCTAATTGGAAACGAAACATATCAAAATTTATTGTATTTAGTCAGTATGATAAAAGATTTTTTGTGGTAATGTTCATTTTCGAAAAGGATAATAAAAATTATTTTATTTTATTTATGAATTGAAAATTTCATTAGCAACAATACCAACAAAACAAAAACATTAAAATTTATTGATTCTTTAATTTGAAATTAATGTTTACTAATTTAAATTATTTAAATATAGTGATTTAATTTTAGTAAATGTTTTAGAATATTTTGCAAGATGAAAATAATAATTCAGAAATAATATTTTCATAGGCAAATTTTTTTTTTACTTAATACGCCTTTTTCGATCAGGATAATTTTTTATATATGTATAAAGTGTTATTAAGAGAACAGCATAAAGGAAAATGTCTGGTAAGGATGAATGTAAGAGTTGAAAATTGTATGCTCAATAAAAATAAAATAAAATATTAAATATTACTATATTAATAATTAAATTAGAAAAATATATTTATGTAAACGTGTCAACAATTTTCAATTTAAATTTTTGATAGGAGAAGAAAATTTTAAATTGTAGGAAAGAACTTAATCTTTTGGTATAGGGATTTTTTTATTATTATCATTTTAATAATAAATTATCCTCCTGAAAATTTTAATAAATATAACATTTAAATATTGAAGTAAATAAAATTATAGTATATTTAAAAAAGATTAAGTTACAATTCAATTTTATACAAAAATTTCATATCTGCTCAAACAACATATAGCTATAATCCTTAATGATATTAATAAGTTTTGAATAATTGTATAAAGATGTAAATACAGAATTTATGTTCGTGATATCAAAATAAATTCATAACCAAAAAATATTTTAGCTTTTAGTTAAAATATTTAAATATTAAACATTTACAAATTAATAAAATCTAAATTTAAAACATTTTTTTTAATCATAAGAAGTTAATAAACAATAATGTTTTTTTTAAATTTTCAATAATTAATAGATTATTTATCTATATTTCTTTTTAAAGAACATATTAAAAACAGCAATTACACCATTATGAAACATTCTGTTTATATAAATTAAAATGATAATAAATATATATACTTATAATTAATTTGAGTATGAACAAAAAAACAAAATTTAATGTTACTGTACCCAAAGTGTTTTTTTACACACCCTTCTAAATGGCATATTTTATAATTATCTCACACTTCAGATGCCACTTCTAAATTTTTTTTATACCATTGCATTTATGCTCGATTATATACAACATTAGGTAATCCAATTGTGGTGCACACGAAAATTAATAATTGATAAGAAATATTGATATTGAAATATGGAATTGATAATAAAGATAATAATTCAATTTAGTTATATATCTTTTAGAAAATAATTTTTATATTTTTAAAAATTATATTAAATAAATAAATATTAATTTTATACAATATTATATTTTAGCAACAAAATCATCATCTATTGATCGAGAAAGAGATTATATTGGATTTGCTACACTACCAGAACAAGTTCATAGAAAATCTGTAAAACGTGGTTTTGAATTTACATTAATGGTTGTTGGTGAATCTGGTTTAGGCAAATCAACATTAGTAAATAGTTTATTTCTTGGTGATTTATATAAAAATCGTATTATACCAAATGTTGAAGAACGATTAGAAAAAACAACACGTATTGAAAAGAAAACAATGGATATTGAAGAGAAAGGTGTACGTTTACGATTAACAATTGTCGATACACAAGGTTTTGGTGATGGTATTAATTGTGAGGATAGCTGGCGTGTTTGTACAGCTTATATTGATGAACAGGTATATATTATAAAAATATTTTAATAATTTATATATAAAATAAATGACAGTTTTCTATATCTTTTAGTTTCGACAATATTTCACTGACGAAAGTGGTTTAAATCGAAGAAATATACAAGATAATCGAGTTCATTGTTGTTTATACTTTATTCCTCCATATGGTCATAGGTAAAATATTCTAACTAATTAATAAAAACTAATTATTATATTATATATATTATTTCAGCTTAAGACAAATGGATTTGGAATTAATGCGACGATTACATAGAAAAGTAAATATTGTTTTAGTTATTGGTAAAGCTGATTGTTTAACTAAAACCGAAATTCGTAAATTAAAAGAAAATATTTTACAAGATTTGGAAGATAATCATATACAATTATATCAATTTCCTGAATGTGATTCAGATGAAGATGAAGAATTTAAACAACAAGATCGTGAATTAAAAGCAAGTATACCATTTGCTGTTGTTGGTAGTAATACAATATTAGAAGTAGCTGGTAAAAAAGTACGTGGTCGACAATATCCATGGGGTGTTGTTGATGTTGAAAATCCAGACCATAGTGATTTTATAAAATTACGTAATATGTTAATATCAACACATATGCAAGACTTAAAAGATACCACACAAGATGTTCATTATGAGAATTTTCGTGCTCAATGTATATCACAAATATCACAGCATGCATTACGTGAACGTGGTAAATTAAAACGTGATTCAATTAGTAGTACAGGTGGATCAGGTAATAATGGTTTTGATTCATCAATAACAGAAACAGATCGATTATTATTACAAAAAGATGAAGAAATTCGTCGAATGCAAGATATGTTAACACAAATGCAAGAAAAATTAAAAGCAAATCATTTAATTGATATGAAGAAAAATGATAGTGTTATTGATGTTTAAATATATTCTAATTTATTAATATAAAAAAAATGTAATCATTTCCTTTAATATAATAAAGTTTATATGGTGGAAATTCCCTAGTATAGAAAATACATATACATAATAACAAATGTAATAATTTGAATAATTCGATTATTTTGTACCTTTTGAACTATAAATTCCACATGTATTTAAATAGTGCAAAATTGAATTATTTTTTGTATTAGAATATTAAGCATAAGACCAAATAATATTTAAAATTCATAAAATAACACCAAAGTAAATTATTCGAATTACATACATACCACATACCTATATATATTATTATACTAGGGGACTAAATTAGTATACTAGGGTACTAAATATAATATTTATTATATATTTATGATATTTTTAAGATCAACATTTACCAAAAATATTAATCTTATAATATTTTAATATAAGTATAACAATAATAAAAAATAATTTTATTTAAATATTATTTAAATTTAATTTATATATATAATATATAAAACAAAAATAAGTTAAATAAGGCACAAAGTATTATAAAATATTTGAAAATATTATTCAACAATTTTATAATCAACAGAAAAAATATATACATATATATGTATTATAATTTTAATTTTAATTAATTGTAAAAACATAAATATGAATAAAACTTTTAATATACTTATTATTACTCGAAATTCATTACTTTATGAATTAAAAAATAAAAATTAATCATCGATATAATTACGAAAAATAAAATAATTTAATGAAATCTTTAATTAAAATTATTATTTCTATGCTAATTCTATAAATCATTAGTTTCCCTGGTATATTCAACCAGGTATTTAGAGCTCAATTTATTTAGGATTTTTTTCGAAATATTTGTACAGACATTTTATGTTTAAAATATATTTATAATCTATTCTTTTTTTTTTCATTTTATGTTGAAATATTATAAATATTTATTTAAATATATACCGTATGTATATTATACATTTTTTTTCGAAAATTTTTGTAATAAAATATATTTATTATTTAAATATGTATACACCTATAATACATTTTAATAAAGATTATTAAAAATTAAACATGATATTAACAGATTATTTAAATTTTTTAATACCATTTTTAATTGTTTTTTAATTTGCATTTCATTTAATAATTCATTTAATTTCCACAAAACAAAATAATTTTAGAAAAAAATTATTATATAGTGAACAGATATTCTAGTTAAAAATCTAATTAAGAGGGGATTTTTAAAATAATTGGTTTTATCGTTTTATATAAAATAATAAAATAAAATAATCTTCTGTAAGTACACCACCTTACAGCCTTACGGCATATTATTTCTTTTTACCGGCTGATCATTGAATAATTAATTTATATTCCACATATAAAATAGTTTAATGGAACAAATTCAGTGAAGCAAAAGAATAATATTGTATTTTATAAATTAAAAAATTAATCTGACTATCTGAAATCGAAATAAGAAACACCATTCAGATTGATCTTAATACGAAAAACACCTAGAGTTAAATTCAATCTATGAGAAAAGCAACGTAACGCAACGTCTGCACAAGAAATGTCATTGCTCTACATGCCCAAAGAAAATTATTATACCGTCGTCGCTTTGCTTCGCGTCGTGGCAATAATTACATTGTGAATCCATGGTAATAGTGGGTGTTTTCGATAATTAAGTTCTTAAACTTAGTTCCAAGTAAGTAGTTTGTTCGTGAATCTGCAAAAAGCAGCGTATTCGAAAATTTAAACTGCGCTTGAAGTTTTAACGCAATTTTGTTTTTTTTATTTTACAGCTGCATTCAATTATTATTTTAAATTAAGAAATGTTTTTGAGTGCAAAAGCCAACGAATTAGTAATAGATTGAGGGAGCATAAATTAGCTTTTGCTATATCTATCTAACACGTTGAAAAATTAATATTTCTCAAAAAGTGTTTATGAAGCCAAGAAAAAAGTATTTCTCTTTCTTCAGGTCGCCACAGTGTCAAAGTAAAGTGTTAGTAAAAATTATAAACACTATCTGAATATAATCAGCTTAAATTATATCAGCTGATAATTTGTATGCCAGGGTCGGATTTTTTTTTGATTAACTATTATTGAGATAAAAAAATGTAAGGTATAAAAACCATTAAATAAGTAAAAAATATAATTATTCATCGTTGTAATAATTAATAATTGTAATATTAAGGAAGAATATTTTTAAATTTTGCCACTATTTTAATAGTTTTTATATTGTTCAGGTAAAAAATATATTTTTAATCCGGCATAATATAAATAACAATATTCACTTTCCACTAAATAACAATATTCACCAAACAATACTCACTATTTTTTCTCTTTCATCTTTTTTTCATAGCATTTACAAATAATTGCATCATTTTAGAGGAAGCCCGGTTTAGAAGAAAAACATACTATAGTCCTTTAGCCGTTTATAAATTTTGACACTGTGGCGACCTAAAGAGCGAGACAACTATACCCGGACAGGCTTCAATTATTTTTCCTTATGCTCCATATATTTCTATATCGTTGGCAAAAGCAAATCTTATATGTTGCGCAGTTTTATAATTATGCACAAAAAGTTTTTATAGTTCTAAGTGAGATCTTGCAAGTAACGGCGGCTGCATTATCGAAAACTCCTAGTCTTTTTTCATACAGTCTTATTCTTATAACTATAACTGATTGTAACGTAACGTGACGCAATGTCGCAATATAAATCTATAGTATAAACATATTATTATCAAAATGTTATATATATAAATATATTAATATTTGACATTTTTAACTGAAGGTGTAATGACATTTTGACAAATAGGTTATGGGAATGTGCAGCGCAGCGCAGACTCAGCTCCGACAGCCAATCAGCCAGAATTTTAGCTTGAATATATTTTTATGAAAAATACATCAAACACACGGATGTTTTTTTTTATAGTTAAATA
The DNA here is from genome assembly GCA_949752835.1 of Empis stercorea. Taxonomy (NCBI): domain Eukaryota; kingdom Metazoa; phylum Arthropoda; class Insecta; order Diptera; family Empididae; genus Empis; species Empis stercorea. The sequence continues at coordinate 48,375,502 of OX457087.1, read as the reverse complement.
GTTTTAGAAATTCTAATAGGTAAAAATTTATAATAAATTTAATTTAATTAATTTTTATATCATGTATAAGCTATCTAGAGGGATTGATTATTGCTTTTTTAGATTTTTGCATAACCTTAAAAATTTCTATACATGTTGTTTTTTCCACTCAGACATGACAACAGAAGTAGCGGCACGTCTTCAAATTGGGCCCCGCGAAGGTGTTACTTATCCAATATTAGTACAATATTGTGGAAATTGTTCAATGCCAATTGAGGTATTTGTTTATATATTAAATATTTAAGAAATAGGACATATAAATTATTATTTTTTAGTATTGTGAATATTATCCAGATTATGACAAATGTAAACAATGGCTGGAAAAACATTTACCAACCGAGTTTGAAAAGGTAAAAAAATAAAAATAGTAATAGTTAAATATTGGAAAGATATAATTACAATTAAATTCGACTTGAATTAAAATTGATATTCATATATGTATAAAATCTTAACAAAATTATTTTTTTAGAAATGTGTTCTTGATGGAGCTGTAGGTAATTTAGATGATGATAAAAAACGACAAAAAAGGGGTGGTAAGGGTATGTTGAAAACGAAAAAAAAGGATGATGGACCTAAAAGAATTACTTTGTCAAGGGCTCCAAGAGGGAAAAAGAAGTCAGTTACAGTAGTCACTGGTCTTAGTACATTTGGTAAAATTCGAATTAAATATCATATAAAAAGATATTATTGTAATTACTTTATTATTTTTTAAATTTAGATATTGACTTAAAAGTGGCTGCAAAATTTTTTGGTACTAAATTTGCATGTGGTTCATCTGTAACAGGTGATGATGAAATCGTTATTCAAGGTGATGTTAAAGATGATTTATTCGATGTTATACCAGAAAAATGGCCCGAAATTGATGAAGACTTTATAGAAGATCTTGGAGATTTAAAACGTTAATTTATATTATAAATATAGTCCTAAATTAAATAAAATGTAATTAAATATTTCCAAAAAAAAAGAAAGCTCAAAAACCATCATTGTTTAAAACTAATTTTTTAAATATAACAAAAATAAATAAATTTAAATTGTTATTCTTTAAAAAAAAATTGCTGGAATTCCAGTTCCAGTAATTTACACATTAAATTTTCAAGGTATAAGAAATTTCATATACATATAATGTATAATCAAAAATTTTGGTTGTCATTATGAGTTGTTATGCTGTATTTCAAAGAATAGATCCTGTATTTTTTATAAGAGGATTGCTGTAGTTTTCTCTTGTATAATACTTCTGATGATAAATATAAAATCAACATAATACAATAGTGAACATAATACAATAGTAAAATAATAACTTGGTTTATAATCAAAAATAAATAAAATATATTGATTGTAACACATAAATGAAAGTTCTTTTATTTTCTTGTCTATATTACCTCTTACTAATAAACTTTTTAAATATAAGATATTTTAAATGTTGAATTAAAATTTACAAATAAAAATAATATAGTTGTGTTAAATAAACAAATTCAATGTTTTGCCCAATCTGGTAATTCAGTTTCATATTCCCAACCTGGACCTTTATATTTCCATGCATGCAAATACATTACCAAATCCTGTGGTCTCGGATCTTTATATCGTACTGTGCATTCATAACAAAATTTATCTACAGTAAGTTTTTCTTTATTAAATATTAAATCTGGTGCAATGTGACCAGTTTGTGTGGCTACTGTATTTGTTGTTTGTATCGTTAATATCTTAGAGTTTTCTACCACATTTGAAGATAGTTCGTCGGATTTAATTTCATCAACATTTTCACTTTCTGATTCAACTACATTTGTTTTTAAGGGTTCTAACTCAGAATCACCATCAATTCCAAGCCAATTTTCAGCATTATGTATACTTATTAAATCTTTAATAAGTTCACTATCAGTTCTATCACCAATATCACCTCCACGACCTTTATTTGGTCCAAATATTTCATGGTTATATAATGGATCATTTACAATAGGATAACCTAAATATTGTAAATGAACACGAATTTGATGCATTCTACCTGTTAATGGTTTACAAAGTACAATACTTGTTTTACCATTAGAACTTAATTTTTGAAATTTTGTTGTACATTCTTTACCTTTAGGTGAAACTTTACATACACCAATTTTAAAACTAACTACTTCAATTGGTTCTGTACAGTCTATTACATTATCAGGAAATTCACCATCTACACAGCAAATATATTCTTTTTTTACTTCTCTATTACTTATTTGATTAGTCATTAATCTAGCTTTGTCAGCATTTCTACCAAATAATAAAAGTCCTGATGTTAAACGATCTAATCTATGAATTGTCCTTAAATTTTTTAAATTATATTCTTTAGCTAGAATAAATATTACAGTATTATGACGATATCTTCCACATGGATGAACTGGTATTGATGCTGGTTTGTTTACAACTAAAATATCATTATCCATATGAACAATTGTAATTTTCTGACTACTGACTGGTACTTCGTGTCTATGTACAATATTAGACAAAAGATCATTATGTTTAAGTCTATAATCAATTGATACTTTTTCATTATTAACAGATAATGTGCCAGATTGAATACATCTTTCATATTCCTTGGCTGGTTGTGCTCTAAACTCTCTAGCAAAAACATCAAGAATTTTTTCACCAACCCATCGACCTTTAGTAAATGTTGTAAACTGGAAATAATATGGATAAACTTTTCTAAGATTATTTTCAAAATAATAAGATGTTTCATCATAACGGTCATTTATACAATCAGATTGTTTAGAATTTGATACTGTTTTTTCTTGTTTAGATTTCTTACAACTAATTATTGCGGTACCATCATTTCTTTTTCTTTTTACTATTTCTGATAATATATCTTCGTTATTGTCACTTTGTTTCAAATCTTGTTCATTTTTTGTTGTTGATTCCTGTTCTTGTTTTGGTTCCAAACTATAGAACCAAACACAATCATTTGTTTCGGTTGTAGCAGTTATATTAGATTGACCAGCAGTTGCCACATTTTTAAAACCTTGTTCACTATTAATTTCTGTAAAGTTTTCCGAATTTTTCTGAAGAACAATAATATTTTCATTATCTACACATCGGAAATCACCATGTTGAGTTTGAACATGTAACATTTTGTATTTTTCAAAAATAATTAGTTTTTTAATATAGATTTGTTGCTGAATAAATTTACTCAAGTAAAAACTTTTATATTTTTTCTCGTTTGAGCATTTATAAAAATTTAGTATTATTGTTTTTATGAAATGCATAAATTGCTTTTGCATATATAAAATAATTGTTTCTACTTAATCAAATGTTTTCCAACTATTTCTATAGTTTGTTTTACTTGCTCTTCTGTTAAACGTTCTTCACTATCTTCTATAAGCTGAAATAAAACAGTGAATTTTATGTTTAAAAAAAACTATAATTTTTAAATATGAACTTACAAGTTGAATATGCAATGGACTTGTTGGTGGATCATTTATCATCATAAGACATTCATTTTTTGTTAAATTAAATTTCTTAATTTCTTTTAAAAATTCTAAAATTGAATCAGCTGTTTGTGTTTTACACTGTGTATCTTCTAGGTGCAACAAAGTCTTAAATTAAATTCAAATTAATATTTTTTTTTGTAAATAAAATGTAAAAATGTATACTTCATAGGTTATTGTAGCTAAATTTCTTAAGCCAAATTTCTTTTTCGTATCAATTTTTCGGAGTGTTTGTAAAACTTCAAAATTTGAGAGCACGGAAAAACGCGGATTTACACTATATAAATAAATATATATATAAAAAGGATAATAATAATCATAAATATATTAAATATTACATTTCCATTATCTTTTAAAAATTCATTTTAATTTTAACTTTCGATGTTAATTGACAAAACTACATCTGCGTGCCAGCACGTGTCAACTTTCAGTGTTGTCAATTATTATTTGTATTCACCGCTTGATTAATTTCAAAATTTAAAAAACGTTTTTAATTGGTTTTTGTTTTTGTTGTAGATTATTCTGTGAAAAATCTAATTGAACCTATTACTTTTTCATCTGAATCACCATTCACCTCACCTCACCCCTATTAAATATGTAGGAAAAGATTACACATTACAGTACAGTACAGACAGAACAGGTACGTTTAACTGCAACGAGCTTTCTAAGACAAAATTAAAAATTATTTAAATAATAATTAATTATAAATTATCAATAAATAAATAAATTATGCAATAAAAATGACAAATTATGAAATGTAAATGATAAATGCATTAAAAAAAAATTTGAGAATAAAGAGTGACGTCACGACTTTTATTTTTACACCAATCAGTACATGCCTTAATTATTAAATTTATATCCGCCAACTGTCATTTTACCCCAGCGTCACTGTCAGATGTTGGAACACGAATTCTAAATTCTAAACTCTTAAGCCTTCTATAATATATAGTTCGTTGTTCAACTGGGTAACTGGAAACAATACATAAAACCAACAAATGCACAGTACTGCCATTGTGAAATAATTGTAATTGCAATTTTTCTCACAACCTCAACCATACCAAACAGGGATGATATTTTAGGTACAATTGTACCTTTTTCCGACTTATTCATACTAAAAGGTACATTAGGTACAATCACATCGTTTTAGGTACATTACTATGAATTTTCAAATATAAATTCTGGAAAAAAATAGTGCAGAATTTTCTGCATTAATTATTTTAGTGCAGAATTTGTGCTACTTCAGTTTTATATGAAATTTGTTTTTAAATGTATCTAATTTTTGTCGTGTTTGTAAATTAAAATAATTAATGCAGAAAATTAGAATTTTCACATTTTAGCTGCAAGTTAATATATACTTGTATAAAGTATAAAAAAATAAATGAAAATAAGTTGAATGACTTAAATAATATTAATTTTAATATTTTAAATAATATTAATTTTAAACCATATTAATTTAAAGTTTGCTATAGTTATGCTAATCTGTAAAAAATGTTGTTGGTGGTATATTAGTCTTATTTATTCGCTAAAATATTTATGTAAGAAATTTATAAAATTATTATTTCTATTTACCAAAGTAAAATTTAAATATTTTCTTTAATATTAAATTTTTATAATTTTTTAATTTATAGAGTTGTAGTTATATGAAATGAATTAATGCTGATTGTTTTCTTTAATTATCTAAATATATAAAAAATGAATATAACTTTTTGTTGTTTTGTTATTTTTTTTTAAATTAATCAAAAATAATTTACCTCGTAAACCCTGAAGTGTCAATATAATATAAATTTTTGGAATAACATAAAATTTTTAAATAAAAAATTTTATTAGGTACAATTGATTTCAAAAAGGTACATTTTTTTTCAAATTTAGGTACAACTGAAATAATCAAATATCATCCCTGATACCAAACCAATTCATATTCATATCAATCAAATCAAACATTATTTATGTTTCGCTTCGCGGTCAGCTTTAGTTTCAATTCAATTTATAAAAACAATTAACTGAATGTATCCTTCCTTCATTGGTTTTAAATTTAATCCAATAATTAAGACTAAATAGAGAAAAAAGAATCAAAATTTGACTGAACTATGAAAGAAAAGAGAAAATTACGTCGATTAACTATGCAAGTGAAAAAATCTAAATTCAATAAATTAAAATATGTTGGAATAGCTGTAACACTTGGAATTTTAACTGTTATTCTATCAATATATTATTCACCAACAATTTTGGATGACTTTATATTACACTATAATATTCACTATAACGTTATAGTACACGGAAATTCAGATTATTGTAACACCAAAATATTAAATACTGATATACTGTTTAATAAAATACGAAAAGATATCTTCAATCAAAATGATGCACTTAATAATTTACAAACTCTTTTTAAGAATGATTCTGAAATTGTAACACCGATTGCAATTATTGGTTCATCTGGAATTGGAAAAACTCTTCTAGCGAATAAAATTATATTACATTTTCCATGGTCAGATAATGTTAATTATTTTAAATGGTCAATATATCAAGATGATAATATTAAAATTCGTAAATTATTTCGATATTTAAATCGATTATCGAATTGTGGCCAAAATTTATTAATAATTGATGATTTAACTATAGAAAATTTAGAAATGATAATAAAATTTAATGAGAATGCATTAAAAAAGATAAAAACATTAACCAATATAAATAAATTATTATTAATTTATATATTTAATTTATCACGATTTACAACAATAAAAGACGAAAATTATGAAAATAATTTAATTCATTTTAAACATAATATTAGTAATAAAATAAATAATGTTATTTTTAGGAGCTTTAATAAAAATGATATAGATGATTGTATAAGAAATGAAATAAAACAATTAAATGTTAATTTAAAAAGTATTAAAATAAATGATATTAGTAATTCTATCGATGGAAGACGGTCAGGTTGTAAAAACGTTTATGCTAAAGTAAAATTGTTTATGAAGCAATAGAATGTTCTAATTCATTATAAAATTTAATTTTATGTCTATATATATTTTTTAAATTAAATTTATTAAGAGTTTAGACAAAAGACAAAATATTATGTAAAATAATTGTTAACTAGATAATTTATTATTTAAAATAGTTATATATATTTTTAAAATCAAGTTTTAAGATCTCATTTTAATGTATATATATACATAATATATATATATGTATATATCCATTAGCTTCTTGTAATAAATGAAATCCATTAGCTTCTTGTAATAAATGAATTTTTCACAATTGGGAAATTTCGGAATTTATTTCTACTGATTTCTTTTTAGAAATCAGTTGTTAGTTGTGTTTATAGCAATACTACTCAATCGTTAGTATACTATTAAGATAATCTATTTATGTAGTAAAAGAAACAAAATTAGAGACAACACAGTTTTATTTACTCTATATAAATGACATAATTAATACAAGTTGTTTTAATATGTTTTGTTTTAACACAGCTTTTTGGACAATCTTTTTCTATATATGAGCCGTTAATTGATAAAAAGTCACTTTTAATTTACTTTGAGATATGATTAATATTTTTGCAATTGTGTTTACCAATAAAATTTCTATGGACGAAATAATACAGAATTTTGAAGGAAATAAGCAATAAATCAGTAAAACATGAAAAAATTATACATAAATAACATAATCATTATAAATAACATAAATAATTTTAATTTTTCGCAAAAAGTGACTTATGCCTCTTTCAAAATCAACGGTTCATCATATAAAGAATAATAATAGTCCATATGAAATATATTTAAAGTTAAAAAAAAAATCTCGGAATTCAGATTCTATAATTTTAGTATAATTAAAATCTATATGTCTATATTGTTTAATGTCTATATTGTTTTGAAATATTAACTTTTTTATATTTTTATAACTTTTTAATTAGTATATATCGGAAATTTTGTACCGTATAATTTATTGCATGCAATTACAGCTGCATTCTTTCTTGCAATTTTTTTTGAACGACCGCTACCAATAAAATGTTCACTTTCAATAGTAACTCCCATTTTTTGAATTAAATTTGGCGGTATACCTTCACAACCATCATCCACATATATAATACCAGGTCTCATCTGCACAAATAAATATAATTTTTTATACAAAAATAAAGAATTAAAATAAAACTATTTACCATGCATAAAAGAGTAGCTGGATGCATTGTTTCCCAATTTGGAGGTAATTCAGTACGAATATTTGGTATTTTTTTTGGTTTCTCAATAACACTACCACCTCCATCTGAATTATTACCATTTGTATGAGATGCCGGTCGAAATTCTGGTACTTCAAAACCAGCTGCTTCCCACTCTGAGAATAGTTTAAAAAGCGCAAATGATGCTAAATTTAGCATGGGAAGTTCATCTTCATCTGTATCATCACAATCTTTCATATGCACGTCTTCATCTTAATTCATAAAATAATAAATAAAAAAAAAAAACAATTTATATATACAATTCAATATAAAAATAAAAATTATTTTTTACCTCCAACAACTGAAGTACCACCACCTGTACTACCAATATTTGATTCATTATCATCAATTTGATTCTCATTTGGAGATCTTTGTGTTTTAAGTGGTTTTTGAATCATTTTCATTATAACGAGATCGCGTAAAGCCTTTTCACAGGCATTATTTTTAGCTGCATTTTTTGAATTACCAGCTCCTTCATATTGGACATTATTTACTGAAACAGTTGCAGTAAATCCTCCGCTTAAATTACTACTTATTATGAAATCTTCAATTTTAATATTTTTAACTTCATGTAATGCCATTAAAGCATTTTTTGGTAATAGTACTTTTCGTAAACGACGATTTTGTCGAATTTTCTTCTCCTTAGCACGAACTGGAATTATATTTATAAAATTGTTATAAACATTTCTTTCGAATTTATTTTGTAATAAATTATTACTTGATGGTTTTTTACGAATACCGAAGATTTTCTTAAAATAACCTTTATGTTCCTGGCCATCTCCTTCTTCCACAACATCAACACTATCAGTAGTCGTTATTGCAATATTTGCAGTTTGGTTAATTTGTTCCTTTATTGGAGCTGGAGGTGGTGGTGCTAATACTGGTGGTTCAGGATTAATATATTTAAGCTCCTCCTTCATATTTAATTGTGGCGGTGGTGGTGGTACTTCTCTCTGATGACATTGTTGTTGTTGATATTGTTGCCGAGCATCCTATAAATTAATATAATATAATTTATATTAAATTCAGCTACATATTTTCTTCAGATAACATTTCTTCTTTTTAAATTAAAATTGGAAAAAATAATAATTTAACTTTGAATTTAACAAAATGAAAATTTATTTACCTAAATTATTTTATTCTTATTTAAAATTACAAATTTTATTTGATAATTTATTTATTTTCATTTTTTTGTACACAAACCACCATATATCTAAAAATTTGTACCTTGTCTCAGCATCAACAGCTTTGAATGGACCATAATAGTAACTGTTATATTTGATTTTTTTTTTAATATTTTAAGCATTTTTATGTTTTGGGTAAAAAAAGGATGTGCGTACACTCTCATCCACATTTTGTTTAAAAACATTTTAAGTTTAGGAATAGCTATGGACATTCTCTTAAAGCCATACCCAAACGATTCGTCGAAACATTACTATATAATTATTATGTATTATTTACCTATTAAAATTTTGTATTATATTGTAGAAAAATTACTTTCTATTTTATTCTTTTTTAATATTTAAACACAATAAATAAAAAGTATATTTGTAGATTTTATTTGAATGTGACTAAATAACTTAAAAAAAAAAGTTTGTATTAAAGTTTGTGTGATAGGAATATTTCTATAAATGATTTATTTCAAATAGGTAAATAATTGCCTAATAAAAATATATAATATTTATTTATATTTTTAAAAAAATATATATTTTTTCGTTTGAGATTTGCAAGGTAAATGAACATAACTAATGAAAAACTAAAACTTGTTTCAAATATCTGGGCCCGTGCAAGATATTTGCTAAAAAAATGGGAATAATAATTTTTCATTAATATATAATATGCGAAAATAGTAAATTAATAAATTTAATGAAAAATTGAAACAAAATTTATAAACTAACAAAACAGAAATATTTATTTAACACTTTCAATAAAATATAGATATATATATATATATATATATATATACTTAAACTAACAAATTTTAATTTTATGTAAATGCTTTAAAAAATTGTCCAGTGTTCTGTATATTAATTTTTTTTCGCCACTTAATTTTTATTTATAATTTTATAATGTTGAATGTTTATTTATAAATTGCAGCACTGTACATAAAAATTCTTCCTCAGAATTGTTTTGAACGAAAAATAATTTTATAATTTTTATGGCCATTTCAAATCTGTATAACATTTTTTTCATGCTTGTATTTTTTAAATTAATTTTTTATTTCCGTCGACAAAATCAATAATTTTTTGGAGAAAAAAGCAGTGTATAAATATACCAAGAAAAGGAAAAATATACATACATTATGTAGTTAACAATTAAATCACTAGAGACAAACAATAAATGTATTATTTATTGTTACTATTTAGATATGAGCCGCCAATGTGATTATGTTCATAAAACAAAAATCGGAGAAAATCAATTATTTTAAAATATTAATTTTAAGAATTTTTCTTTGTATGAATTTATTTGATCAAAAAGGATGTAAAGTATTTTTGAAGGTGTATGTTGTTATACAACTGAAGAATTATATATACACTATATATATTTTTTTATAAAAAAAAAGAAATTTTAAAAATGGACTTAATCACAGTGGCTCATATATAAGTTATTGATTAAGATGTTTTAAACAGTTGTAGATTATATCATACTATATATTCAACGTGTATAAAAATCTGTGGAATGAAAATGATTTTATTTTTCGAAATGAAACTATTTGTTTTAATAATAATCTTAATAATCATTAACTCATAAAAGTATAATATTGAAGAAGTAGTCTTTGACTCAACAAAAAAGTTCCCTAAATACACAATGAAACTGGAAAATTAATAATAAAACAAATTAGCTACTTTATTTAATAGACTTTCATCAAAGAATTTCGAACTAATAGAAAGTAACACTCAAATTGCTCTGGTCTAGGAATATTGGGATTGGATTTGTTTTTTAAAATTGTACTGTTTTGCATCCGAATATGTATGTACGAAAACGTTAATATTATTGAGGGGAAGGGGGACAATTTTGCAAATTTTATCGTTTGTGGGGCAGTTGTACAACCAATTTGATGATTGACATTCGGTTGAGGTTGAGCCTATTGCGGTTGGTTGGTTGTTATACTGTGTATGGGCTAGTTCTACAACTGAAATGACGTTTATCAACTTTTGATGTAAAAAAACACATTTATGTACTTCCAAAAAAAGTTGGCAAAAATTGTGAGCAAAATATCTGTAAAAAAAATTAATATACTGAGCTTTATAATAAAATAAAAAAAAATTGTCAACCAAATTTTTATATTCTACAGTAGAAAATAAAAACAAATTTCTTATGTTTGTATTCACATATGTATAATGTATGTATGTATTTATTTCACCTTTTAAGGTGCACGCAATTATTATTTGTGAATAATATTTTTTTCACAAATTATGCAAAAAAATATAAAAATGAAAAATGAATTTTTTTATCAAGGTATATACCTATATGTAATAAAATTATTTTTTTCATAGCTTACACTTTTGCTATACCAAAAATTTTTAACAAATAGTGTTGTGTAGAAAAATTGGTATTAGGATAGATTATATTTTGACATCTATAATAAAAAAAGTCTTATTTTTGAAGCTGTTAATATTGTATACAAATATTTAAAAATTAACTTTAGTTTTTAGATATCAATAGTCAATTACAAAATATATTGATTTTTTTCTACGCGTACAATTATCTACTCAATATATCGGCGGAGCCATTTTGAAAAGCATTTACAGAAGAAGAAAATTTGTATTATTTCTACAATTCTTAATTTCTAGATTTATATTTCACATGCAAATGTAATATGTAAATAATACTTACATAAACTCCACCGGGAACAAATGATCTTTGCATATTCATTGAATTATTATTGCGACGTGTATTCATTTTTACTTTGATTTTGTTGTTTTTTTTTCAAAAGGATTGAATTAATACAAATTTTTCCGGTTTTCTATAATTTAATATAGGTATATCTATATATATATTAGTAAAATATTCGACTTGAATTAATCTATAGAATTATGTATCTTTCCGCCAGCTATGCTTTTTTAACTCTAATTCTCTACTCTAATGTCTAATCTCTCTTCTCTTCTCTACAGTCTAATAACAACATAACCCTGCACTGCACAACCCTGCCTGGACTGGACGACTGGACCAAGGCTGCCGCGAGAGAATGAAAAGCAGTGCCACAGTTTTTGGGAAATGGGTGCCAAATGGGTGCAAATAAGTTCTTTATATTAGACCGTAACAAATTCGTTACAAAAACACAACAATATGACATTAATATGACAAAACAAAAAACTATTATTTTTTAAATGAGATCAATAAAATTTATTAATAATTAACTTAAAAAATGTTACATAAATTCATTTGTAACCGAGTAACAAAAATAATTAAAATTAATTCATAGTATTTATTACTTATGTACTATTGAATTTAGGCCGCGTGACTTTAGACCGCGATAAAAACTGACTTTAGACCGCGCGGCCTAAAGTCATTTTGGAAAAAAAAACAAATTAATTCATAGTATTTATTACATATGTACTATTGAATTTAGGCCGCGTGACTTTAGACCGCGATAAAAACTGACTTCAGACCGCGCGGCCTAAAGTCATTTTGGAAAAGGGAACATTTTTATGAGAAACGAATACACCATTGATTAAAGCTTACGCTACAATGTGCCGATCAGTTCAGTAATTTCCAAATTTGACGTCTTCATATATTTTCCCGCCAAGCATTTAAAAGTATACTCTAAATTCCGAACGAAAATGTAATGTTAACGTAAAGTTTTTTTCTACTATTTCAAGTGCACCCTAAATTCTGTACGGAAATGTTAAGTTTACGAACGCCTAAAAAGTTACGAAAATTTCTTAACCAAAATGTAACGTTGGCGTACACATAAATTGTATACGCTAAATTCCGAATGAAAATGTAATGTAAATGGAAACTTTTTTTTTCTACTATTTCAAGTGTACGCTAAATTCTTTACGGAAATGTTAAGTATACGAACGCCTAAAAAGTTACGAAAATTTCTTAACCAAAATGTAACGTTGGCGTACACATAAATTGTATACGCTAAATTCCGAATGAAAATGTAATGTTAATGTAAACTTTTTTTTTCTACTATTTCAAGTGTACGCTAAATTCTTTACGGAAATGTTAAGTTCATGTACGCCTAAAATGTTACGAAAATTTCTTAACCCAAATGTAACGTTGGCGTACACATAAATTGTATACGCTAAATTCCGAATGAAAATGTAATGTTAACGTAAAGTTTTTTTTCCACTATTTCAAGTTTACGATAAATTCTTTAAGGAAATGTTAAGTTTACGAACATCTAAAAAGTTACGAAACTTTTTGTAAAAGGTTGCAATTTTTTTATTCATTATTTTTTTCTATTTTTATATATTAATAAATATGAATTTATTTATTTTTGTTTGGAAATATATTATTAAAATAACTAATTTGTTTTTTAATTATTAAATAAATACGAATACGCTACATTAAATCAGTACGGAAAAATTACGCAAAATTTGTACGTATACGTTACACATAAACACTACGCACAAGTTACACTAAATATGTACGAATACATTACACCTAAACTGTACGAAAACATTACACTTAAACAGTACGAAAACATTACACCTAAACTGTACAGAAACATTACGCTTTTGCGAGGACTTATCGTAACGAAAAATAGTGTAACTTTCTCATATAAGGAATGTAACAGTTGCGTATCAATTCTCTTACCGTTACGTTTTGGCGTAAGAGTCTTACGCCAAAACGTAACATTTTCCAAGACCTTTTAGAAGGAATTAGATTCGGAAAACTTTACGTTTCCGTTTTGAGATGCGAATGACTTTACGAATTTTGAAATTTTTATAAGATATTTCGGATTTTTATAAGATATTTCAAATGCAACTTCATAAAAAAACTGAATATTACGAAAATATTTTTAATGAATTCGTCATAATTTTGAAGGTTATAATTTTAGATATTCGCCATAATTTTGGAGTGCCAGTTCTTTGTCAAATTGAATATTTTGTTTTTGCAAAGTTCTTTGTCAAATTGAATATTACGGCATTTCATTGAGTTTGTTTTTGTTCTTTGTTCAAATTAGTTAATTTGCGAACGTGATTTTTTGTTATTGGAAATTGAAAATGATGCATCATATTTGGTATGTACATAATTAATGTTATTATAAAGCTTTTAAAAATATTATTTTTAGGAAAAGAAACTTAAACAATTTAAACCAACGCAAAATTACTGCCCAAATCCCAAATACTGCTGGATTAGCAAAATAAATTCCTGACAATATTTTGGCCTAATAGAATTGGGACGGTTCGCATGGCCGAAGACTTTTCTTCATTGAAAAGCTTAAATTATATGGGTAACTTTTTCCAATATTTGTTATAGCAACCTAATTTTAATTTTTTTTTTAATTTGCAGGTGCTTGGTATAATTGCAAAAACGGATATGCCACATCAATGAGAACCCAAATGCTGGCTGCTCGGCAGAGGCGTTTTCAAAGAGTTAAAAAGGCGACAATTAACGAAATGGATTTAAAGACTGTAATTTTTTTTTAACTTTTTATTAAAATTATTTTTTAAGTAAAATCAGTCGAAATTGATTTAAAGACTGAAATATTTGTTAGATTTTTATTAAAATTATTTTTTAAGTAAAATAAGTCGAAAAGAATTTTGAAAGACTGTAATTTTTGTTAACTTTTTTAATTATATTTTATTTTCTAAGTATTTATTTTTATTGTAAACTTTGTAAATAATTAAATATATTATGGAAATTTATAATTTTGTGTTATTTTATTTTAAAATCAATTTTCTGAAGTACAAAATTCGCAAGACAAACTTATTTTAGTTCGTTGAATGTTCCACGTAAATTTAACGTTTAGTGTTCCACGTAAATTTAACGTTTAGAGTTAAACGTTCTTTTGACGTCAAATAAGCACGTTGAAAATTTAAAAAATGTACTGAAATTTGCGGACATCGTTGAAAATTTTATATGGGCATTTGAGAGTATTTTGAGTAAAGTAAATTTATTAAAAAAAATTTTAGAACATGATAATTAATTTATTTAATAAACATAAAACATTTAGATGACAGGAAATATTGTAAATACAGCAGAAATATTTTTTTATTATTTTAATAAAAATTGTCAACTCAATTCCATGTGCATTCAACGTTATTATAGCTCCGTTCGTTAAGTTATGTCATCCGTTTCGGAACAGGCCGTCTACATAAGCTATGATAATTTCCATTTCCATAGCAGTTTCCATTTATGGATTTCCAAACAAAAAAAAAACTGGGCATTTCATGGAATGAAATATTATTCGAAATATCATTAAAATTTGTTTTGATTTTCAACGTGTAAAATTGTTTTGTATTGGTAATATATTATGTTCTGATACAAAACGAAAGTCAATTAATAAAATAACCACAATATGAAACTATAATGCTAAATACCACCTGCTTCTAATGTCAGTGTATATGAATCTGTTTCTAGATGTATCCAATCGGTCGCGAAGATTGTTGATCCGGAAGATGAGGTGACTTCAATCTACCTCAAAAATACTAGGTGACTTCAATCTACCTCAAATTTCTTAGGGTGAAGCTGAAGATGCATGTTATTTTAAACGCATCTATACCTGGTTCCACTGTCGCATTTATTGATGAGATGACATCTAACTCATTATATCAGAAATCTCCGATTATCAACAACCTAGGTAGACAGTTGGATCTAGTTTTTTCTTCCGATCCAAGTAATATGACAGCTGTCAAAAGCTCAGAGGGTCTGGTAAAAATTAATATGGACCATCCTCCATTGCACTTAATTTTTTCGCTTGATAATATTACTTTATCAGAATATGATAGTGGATTTTTCCTTAATTTCAGGAAAACAAATTTTCGACAACTTTTAAATTTGTTAGCTCATACCGATTTTGAATCAATGCTCTGTGAGTCTGACTTGGAATCTGGTGTACACAACTTTTATACTCATCTTAGTGATCTTTTTACAAAATACTGCTCCACTGATCAGAAATAAAAGTCTAAATAGTGCTCCTCCATGGTTCAACAAAAGACTTAAAACTTTGCGCAACCAGAAAAATAAGCTATGGTTGAAATATGTTCATTCAAAATCAGTTTTAGATTATTAGAACTTCCGATATCTGTTTGACAATTTTCATCATCTATCTAAATTAGCTTATAATGATTACGTGTGCAATATGAGTGATGGTCTTATATCGGATCCAAAATTATTCTGGCGATTTATCAATTCTAAGAAAAAAAATGATTGCTATCCGCCTTTCCTTTATTATAACAATGCACGATCTAATAAACCTGATGAAATTTCAAATTTTTCCGCTAATTTTTTCTCTGAAACATATGTTGGTTAATCTTTTCAGCCTGATGAGCATTATTTTCAGTATCTTAATGATCTTCCTAAGACTACATTGTCTCACTTCATTATAGAAAGCTCTGAGGTCTTGGAAGCTCTGTTGGCACTGAATGATGATTGTTCACCGGGTCCGGATGGTGTGCCAGCAATTGTGTTAAGAGAATGTTCGAATTTCCTAGCAGCACCTCTATCACATTTATTCAATCTATCCTTAAACAGTAGCACCAAAGAATATATAATAACAAAGAAGTCGCATGTGAATTTTGCGACTAAGTTTTTGAATTTTTTTCCATGGCCTGTGCGGTCGGCTATAAGAGATTTCAGAATAATATGTACAGCATATAATGAGAGAGCGGGTTCCAATGTTAGGACCCGCAAAGAAAATTTGAAAAATTCGCATTTGTTCTACATGCGACTTCCTTATTATTATATATTCTTTGGTAGCACTTTTCCAAGTTTATGGAAAAAATCTTTCATACGGCCAGTGCATAAAAAGAGTGATAGAAACAATTAGTCTTGTATACCGAAATTATTTGAACAATTAGTTTACAATAAGGTTTATTTTCACTGTAAATCCTTTATTTCCATCCAATCAACAGCATGGTTTTGTTAAAGGTAGATCGACAGTAACTAATCTGGTTGAAGTTACTTCTAATTGTATTAACAATATGGAAAGCGGATATGAAACTGATGTAATTTACACTGACTATAGTAATGCTTTCAATGAACTCTCGTTTAAAATTATATTACTAAGGCTCCGTGCCTTACGATTTTCTGATTGGTTCATTAGCTGGACTTCGTCATACCTCTCGGGTAGGCAGTACTAAGTTCTCTTTAGAGGTTATGTTTCAAAATCATTCACTGCCAACTCAGGTATCCCACAAGGTAGTCATCCTGGACCATTGATATTTGTTTTCAGTGTGAATGATGTTGAAAGTATTGTATGCCAAAGTATATGCTGACGACATAAAAATTTACAAGAAAATTAAGGACAGAAATGATATATTAGAGTTGCAAGGTGATTTGGATAGTTTTTCTACTTGGTGCAAAAAAAAAAATCTTAATCTTAATGTAAATAAATAAGCGGTTTGAGCATTCCTAGAGTATCTGTGGTTAAGGATCTAGGTGTATTCTGTGACCAGGAACTTAACTTTAAACATCACCTAAATTATATAATTAACAAAGCAAACTCCATGCTCGGATTTATGAAACGATGGTCTAAGGAATTTGATGACCCTCGTGTCACCAGATCTTTATTCAGTAGCCTCGTGCGCCCGATATTAGAATATGCAAGTCAAGTCTGGTCTCCTCATTACGCTTGCGATGTTTCTAGGTTGGAGATGGTGCACCGAAAATTCGCACAGTTGTCGCTACGAGCTATCCCTGAAGATTTTTTTCTTTATAATGATAGCATTTCTAATTATTGTAATCGGCTGAATATTTTAAATTTACAAACATTAGAAAATCTATGGTTTTTAAAAAATATCAAAAATTATCTATTGCAAAATGAAAATTATCCCTTGCAAAAAAATTATCCCTGGTAAAATTTCCTTGCATATAAAAATTATCCCTGGTAAATGAAAAATATCCCTTGCAAATGAGAATTTGTTGTTCTTGTCGCACATATTAAATTTCCATAAGAAATAAAACCTTTCGGTCAGATTTTCCTGCACAAGCGGCAAATTTTTATCATTAAAATCCACCATTATGGATTATGGAGACCCCGTGTTATACTTTTTTGATTGTAAAATTTCCGAACGTATATTTTTTTTAGTTTCGTAGCTCCGTACGGAAATTAACTTAAAATTTATGTACATAATCAAATTGTACATTTGAACGCAATTCTATGATATTTACGTAATATGTTCATAATCAAATTCTGGCTATGTTCATAATTTAAACGAGACTATAGTCTATCATTTATAGATAAATTCAATTTTGTTTGAAATAACAAAAATTGTCGCCTCCTATGTTCAGTGAATCGTTTTTTTGCAAAAATTTTGCAATACAATATACCCGTCTACAAAAAAACAGGGCTAATATAATTTTAAGTTATGCTTATACTATACATACTTACGTTATATATTATGTATCTAAATCTAAAGTAAAATTTACTTATATCAGTATATGTATATATATTTAATAATTGACAAAAATATTTTCGTATTAATATAAAAAAAATCATGCACTATATTATTTCGTTGTTAGTTTATTTAAGATAGAATTTTTTTTAAATTGAAACCGTGAAACCATCAAACGCATTTTTTTAAATAAATATTTAATTTTTTCTTTCGCTTTAATATCAGCACTTTAATAGATTTTTGCTCTCCTATTTTAATATGTATATGATATATATAGAATAGATTTTGTATTAATGTTTAACACATTTATTTATTTTTTGTTATCCCCTCTATTATAGATAGATTCCTTAGTTTGTTTATCTGCTGCAATCGGACCCACCCAGCCACTAGCTTACTATTTTATATATATTATACATTTCTATATATAGTTTGTATCCGTTCGTTAAAATATATTATTCTCAATTTAATCTGGAATTTATTTTGCTAAAATATTTTTAATATTAATAAAACGCTTTCATCAGATTTAGGCACATCATCCTCAAAAAGCGCCGTACATTGAACACACTCCTGATCTGATACTGCACGTTGCACGCACAGCACCAGGCACAGATACTGCAGGCTGCAGGTGCAGCTGCAGACTATTCAATTCAGGGCTGAAAACCATTTTTTGAGTGATCTGATCCCTAGTAACACAAAATACCGAAATCGAAACTTCTACTTTTATCATGTTTTTATTACGTTTAGAATTCAGATTATTGTTTAGCCTGAAGTTCAGAAAATATGAATATATTCATTTATCATCGGAACAAAATTTAAAATCAAATCATTCACATCTGTGAGTGATGGCTGTCGATCTAAAATAAAAGTAATGTGTACTTATGTACTTAACGAACGTTTTGATATGGAAAATAGAATTCTTGTCTAGCTGGGCATGGGCATTTTGACTTTCTTTCGACAAGAAAACCAAAGTTTGTTGGAATTATACATTTTTAAATTCATAAAGTTTGTATTTAAATTTTAAAGATCGATCTCCAATGTAGGCTTCAGCGCAAAACTTCGACGATGAAAAAAGTTGAACGCCAGCTGAAAAGCCAAGCAATCACCAATGTGAGCGTTGATACAATTCAAAAATTCTAAATAAATTTTAATATTTCTAATAAATTTTCTAAAATCATTTTTAAAACGCCTACCGATTTTTTTAAATAACTGAAAAACTCAGTGCAGCCCTTAAATTATAAAACATGAAAAATATGTTGGCACAACTAAAACTTCAGCTTCATTTTTTGAGCACTGAGCAATCTTAGCGTTGGCGTTTTTGAAGCCAGACGCTAGCGCTCACATTGGAGATATTTTACATTGTTTCCCATATGATGAACTTTTTTTGCCCGAAGTTTCTCGCTGAAGCCTACATTGGAGATCGGTCTTAAACCGAACGGAGTCTCATTCAATTATTAATCTAGTCTAGTTTCTTCAGAAATATGCTAGTGACGCTAGTATGCATGTTTTCCTAATTCAAAAGAAATTAAAACATTTCTACACTCTACAGATCCTGGTAAGAAGGATCAATAAGACAATAAATGTTCAAACCAACAATCTTGATATTTTAGAACACTCAACAAATATAGTTTTACAAGTGGATCTAAAATTTAAAGGAAAATAAATGAAAAATATTAAATTTAATGAATACAAAATTTACACCAAAATAAATTGTTCGTGCTAATACCCGGGACACACCGGACCGAAAACTCAGTTTTCGTGTTTTTAAAGTTCAAAAATGGAAATTCATAAGGTTTTAGCACTTTTCAGGAATAATTTGAAAACACGAAACCTAAAAATTTTTAAGGTTTTCACGAAAATATATTTTAGCGCCATCTATGACAAAATAGAACATATGTATTTTTGAAGTAGACATTGCTAAGTTTCCATACAAAAGTAGCCATTTTTGTGAAAAATCAAAAAAAAATCGAAAAATTTTTAAAAAAAAAGAAGAAAAACTAATACCCGGGACACACCAAAATTGAAAACCTAAGTTTTCGCGAAAACTAGATCTAAAAACTTTTATATTGACACACCAAAAATGGAGCGCGATTTCGTTTTCGAATGTCAAATTATGAAAATTATTTATTTAAACAACTACGTAAAAACAAAAAAAATCAAAAATAGTAATTATTTGTTTTTAATGTCAAATTTTGATTTAATTATATGAAAAATTATTTAATAAAATTTAATTTTTCTTTTTTTTTTAAATTTTCGATTTTTTTTTGCTTTTTCACAAAAATGGCCTCTTAAAAAAAACTTCAAAAATACATATCTTCTATTTTGTAATAGATGGCGCTAAAATATATTTTCGTGAAAACCTTAAAAATTTGTAGGTTTCGTGTTTTCAAATTATTCCTGAAAACTGTACTAAACCTCATGAATTTCCATTTTTGAACTTTGAAAACACGAAAACTGAGTTTTCGGTTCTATATGTGGTATCACTATAAAAGTTTTTAGATCTAGTTTTCGCGAAAACTTAGGTTTTCAATTTTGGTGTGTCCCGGGTATTAAATAAAATTTTACCACTAAACATAGCAGTGTGAACAAAAAAATGATCAAGAGAACTTTGTATTTATGTATATATGTATATACAAAATCATAAATTTTGATACGTTAGCCTCTTTTGATACGTTTTTGGTTATTTTACTCATATAGTAAGTATAGCTACAACTTTATATTTAATGATTTGATACTTTTAATTTTATAGCTGAAAAGTTATCATCATCCATTTCTTCATCCATGTCTTCAGCATCATCGAATTCTTTTAGTACTTCAACAATTTGTAAATTGGTTAAACCTGTAATTAATGTTACAGTAAGCATCTTGTTATATAAATTAAGTATTACTTTTAACTGCACAACGTCGTAATTTAATTTCTTTCGATGGTAATGTAAGTGACAATAAAATAGCTTTTGCAACAGGATTTCCATCGGATGATATTAATAATTTAAAAACATTTATAAATGAATCAAATTCTTCTGGTTCAAACTAAATAAATTAACAATTAAATGATTAAATGTTGAATGTTATATATAGCTTACTAAATTCATGTATAAATCGAGATCAAATTTAAGTAAATGTTGATATTTTAGACCATGAGTTTTCTACACAAATTACAAATAAGAACATAAATAACGCCAACATAGAATTATTAAATATAGCTACCATAAAATCTTCTTGTAAAATTTTGAATTCTTGAATGTTATCATTTATTTCAATTTGCATATTTTCTGGTTCGCGATCATTATTGTTATCATATATTTGATCTATGTCGGCATCATTAGTTCGAAAAATTTGTCTGTTCCTTCTAATTCTAACCCTAGTGCATCTACCGGCCTGTCCTGCATAGTTAATATTAGGATTTCTTTCTCTTAATATTTGTAGATAATTTTTATTTTCGATCGATGCTCTACTAGTTCTTATTTCAGTTACAGTTTGTATACCAATACCTAACATTTCCATATCATTATTTAAATCAGACATAATGTCTTGATTACTATTAATATTTGCTTCAATGTGTTGATTATTAGTATTAATATTTGGTTTTATATTATTACCAGTAATTTTTGATTCATTAGTTTCAAATATGGTTGGCATTACTGAAATTTTAGATTTAGACAATGAAGAGGCGTAAAAAATGTTAGTTGGTATTGATAAATAATTGTTGTGTACATCAGAAATATGTACATCAGATGTCAATGATATACCATCCTCAGAAATAATGATATTTCCCGGTGAAATATTTGTATCTGCTCTACAAGCAGATAATTCTACTCTTTCTTCATAAATTATATTTAGCGACGGAAATTCCGGCGGTATTAAATTCCCAGTTGTTTGTATAACTGGTGGTACCAATTTAGGTACTAATTCTTCATTAGTAAAATCAATATTTGGTTGACTGGTATCATTAATTATGACTGGTATAATTAACATTTTTATAAAGCTGCTTGGCTTACAC
Organism: Empis stercorea; assembly: GCA_949752835.1. NCBI lineage: Eukaryota > Metazoa > Arthropoda > Insecta > Diptera > Empididae > Empis > Empis stercorea. The sequence continues at coordinate 48,353,284 of OX457087.1, read as the reverse complement.
AATGGTATATATGATCTGAAATAATTTATATCTTCTATACTAAGCCTGCTTTTATCATTTAACAACAATGTATTTTCCCTTTTTTTAATATTTAATCTTCTTGGTCTTTTTCGTCTTTGTCGAATTACTCGCATTCTAATCCTAGGTCTTCGTCGAATAGGTAATATTCTAGGAGTACCCCTTCTACGTCTGTAAACAAAGTTACTACTACTAGTATTTCGATAAAGGTTTAAATTTCTCATAGCTATTTTATTTTGTAATTCTCTTAATCTTATTCTTCCTTCAGTTATAGGTGTATTATCATCAATTAATACTTCTGCCTGGGAAGTATTTATTTCTGTTGGATCAGGATCAGGCACTATAAGTTCATTTTCATTCCCTGTATTAAAATCATGTATTATTTCATGTTCTCGTACGGGTATATGTATGTTACTATCACTCAATAAATTTGCCTGGGTCTGCGAAGTATTTATTTGTTTTTGTTGACCTGTTGTTGGGTTAGGTTCGGGTGTGTTACTATCACTTAATACGTTTCGCCGGGTCTGGAAAACGATAGGTATGCTGCCATCAGGTGATACAGGTTTTGTATTGCTTTTATTTAAAATGCTATCAATAACTAAAGAGAAAATAATGAAATTCTAAAATATCTTTGGAAAAAAAACAAATAAAAACGTACGTTTATCTTGATAACAAAAAAAATCATGAAGAAATACAGAGCATTTTGTGCATCCATGAAAATCTAAATAATATATAAATTCATTTATTTTATTATTTTCATTTATTCTCTCCATTATGGGTTCGGCTAGATTAAAATATTTCTCAAGTAACGCTCCTTCCCCAACGGATAAATATTTATCCTTATAACAATCATCAACTAATTTTTTAAATTGTTCAAATAATTTTATATCGGCCATTTTAATTTTTTTTTACAATTTTCTTTTTCTTTTGCGCAATGCGTATGAGTAACTTACTGTTAATCTTAACTTACTGTTACTGTTAATCTTTAAATCTTTAACAAATCTCATCTCATCTCAGTCAGAACAGAAGTCATAACTTATTAATTAATCCAACATCATTTACCATGTTTCCATGTACGTACGGAGTTGAGTTGAGTTGAGTTATCATTGAGTTGAAAAAATTCGAATTTCGAATTTCAATTCAACCCGTCTTTTCCATGTAAAAACTGAGTTGAGTTGAACTGACAGTTTTAACAACATGAAATAAAACAAATCATTTTTATTCCTTTTCAACTATTTTAAAAATATGCTTACAGACTTCTAGATATTTTACGGCACTGTTTTTAATATATTTTTCTTCTTCATTACTGATATTAATACTTTTATTTCATCGTCAGTCCAAAAAAAATCTCCCATTTATATTACAAATACAAATACTCACTATAGTTTCGTTTTTCGTATAGTTGAATTTTTGCATAATTTATCATTTTTATTGCATAATTTATTTATTTATTGATATTTTATAATTAATTATAATTTAAATAATTTTTAATTTTGTCTTAGAAAGCAATAAAAAAATTTACAAACCGAAATGACGTCACGACTTCTATTTTTACACCAATTAGTACATGCCTTAATTATTAAATTTATGTCCGCCAACTGTCATTTTACCCCAGCGTCCCTGTCAGATGTTGAGACCAATCATTTATATTTATATGAAAACATAACCTCTTTAGGCTTCTATAATATATAGTTCGTTGGTTGAAATGGATTTAATGAAAACTTACTCAATCCCTGCTTCTCGAGTAAAACCGCAATGAACTCGACTCGAGTCAAACCGCAATGAACTCGACTCGATGGAAACGTAATATATATATATAAGTTAAAATAATAGCTCTACGCTCTACCTCATGCTCATACAATCTAGTCCGCTTCATCTAATCTAGTACTTTAATTTAATTCCGTTATTCGAATGTTTAATTTTAAAATAAAAGAATTACTTTACTTTTAAATTAAATGATAGTTACATAGAAATGTTATACCTATTTAGTTTTTTAATTTTATTTGTGTAAGAGATATTGTGCAATTATTTGAACTACACTTTTAACTTTTAATATGAGTTGTGAGATTTGTTTTGAAAGTCTTAAGTCTACAATAAACCAACAATTATTCGATTATATAATTTGTACGCCATGTGGTCATGTTTTTCATTTTAATTGTATCAATGATTGGTTTAGAAATTCAAAATCGTGTCCAAATTGTCGTGAATATTGTACCCACAGTGAACTTAAAAAAATATTTTTGAGTGCCCCAGAATACGAGTCTCAGCCCAAAATAATAAGAGAAAATAATACAGATGAATTGAATTTCCTTAAATCTGTAAATCAATCCCTGCAAGAGCAGTATGATTTAATTAGTTTATCTAATAAAAACTTACATATATATAAAGATAAATATGAGACAGTTGCAATACTTAATGTATCATTGCAAGAGGATCTAGCAAAATTAGAATTAAATATGAAAATGTATCAACAACGTTGTGATATATTAGAATTACGAAGCACCCAGAAAGATTGGACAATTAAGGATTTAGAAATAAAATTAAATAATTTAAATGATAAAGTTTCTAACTTAGAAGTTACAATTGAATCAAACGCACAGACTATTCAATGTTATAAATTTAATTGTGAAGAATTGGAAAATAATTTGAATGATAAAAATAATGCAATGAAAAATCTAACTGATGTTTATACAACAAAAGAGAAAGAAATAAGGCAATTACAATATGAAAATAATTCTCTTCAGAAATCAGTTGATCAGTTCCAAAAAGAAATAAAGGTAAATGATCTAACTGAAGAAAATGGTTTTAATGAGCGACGATACTTTCGGATAGAAATGAAGAGAATTAGTTAAGTCACGACATAACATAACTTTATATTAAAAGTTATGTAATTAAATGTATAATCTAATATTGATTTGAATGTGAATAAGGTTTGTTTTGTTAATAAATACATATTTACAGATAATTTTTCCATATAGTAGTTTTATTTTATTCACTATATTTTTTCTCGAAATCATATGTATCCATAATTTTCTTAACATTACGTAAATTATTTAATAAAACCGATAAATCAGATTTATAAATATTAACTTTGTGAATGGTATCCATATCTATTCCATTACAATTTTCATTTTTTATATTTAATTCCAATAGTGCACAATCAATAGAATCTTCAAGAACAACTCCATTGACACTAAAACGAGAGGTAAAAATTAAATATAAAAAAAAAAATATAAATTACCTTTCTAAAGGATTCAAACAAAATTTTCTAGTTAGATTTTTCTTTTGAATAGCTTCTACATGCTCACAGAGAACACGGCATAGAACTCCGGAATGCTCCTTAGGTAAACCAAGCTGTTGTAATTCAGTATTTAATACAATTTCATCTGCTTTGTAAATAGCTGCATTCATAAAAATAAATCTTAAACATGCTATTGACGATTTTGCTGATTGTCCATCATCATTAGCAGATGAAAACATTTCAATTAATTTTTCTTCATTAGTTAGTTCATCCTCATAAATACTTTTTGCAATAGCTTGAGCTAATAAACGTAATTTTATGGCACTAAGTGTAGATAATGTTGAATGGATTTCACAAAGTACCCAATCTGGGCAATCGCCATCACCACAAAAACGAAATTTCATATTTTTGTTTGTTCTATTTAATTAATTTTATTTCTGTACATATGTATGTATATTTAAAAATATTTACAATAATGGAATGATGAAAAACAAAACTTTTCATCTTGTCCAATAAAAGTCTTTTTTATATTTATTGGGTTGTCATTTCTTTTTCTGTGTTGACGAGCTGACATTTCTACAAATAAACTGTCAAAATATAGTTAGCTGTTAGCCTACCTACCCGATTTGCATAAGCCTATTTTTTCGTTCATGCATGTTTCATGTTTTCGTGCATAGAAAGTAAAACATGAATGCAGCGTTCCCAACCGTCAATGTTTTCCTGGATTTGTAAGGTTTTTGAAACGGCCTGTTACAAGAGGTCTAAAATTTTTAGACCTCTTGTAACAAGCCGTTTCCATCTCCATAGTAGATAATATAATAGGATGCGCCGTATTACAAATTTTGTGAAGTACTTTTGCAAGCATAGAAATTTTACTGCTTTATGTAGCGGAATGCGCATTGAAGTAGAATAATTTTAAAAAGCGGAGTTTTAAAGGGGGACAAGTACCTGAAATATATTTTAAAAAATATTACTATTAGTATTTTTAATAAAACTATATTATTAATCACAATTTGGTTTTTTATTTAAAAAATATTTCATGAACATGAACTTTAATATCTATTTAACAATTGAATTCTTTGAACAATTGAATTTTGTTTTTTTTTCTCTGGCTACTGCGATTACATTAACAATAAATAACACAAAAACAAATTTACGATACTCTACTTTACTTTACAAAAAAAAATAATAATTTAACAAGAAAATGAGCAAAAGCAACTACTAAATAAATTAAATCGTACACCACAAATAAATAAATAATTACTAATAATCAAAATTTTACAGTACCTGGGAAACTTCTTCCTGCTCCGGACATGTCTGGACGGGAACCAGAAACCTGTACCTACAAATTTTCAAAAAAAAAATTTTCACAAAAAAAACCACCAAAAGTAACAATCAGAACAAAAAATAATAATGATGAGATGATGCTGAGACGCTGCCACCGCTGCTCTGCCTCTACGTGAAGTTTACAAAACTAATATTTTGTTTTTCTTCTTTCTTATGGTGGATTTTAATGATAAAATTTTGCCGCTTGTGCATGAAAAACGGACCCAAAGGTTTTATTTCTTATGGAAATTTAATATGTGCGAAGAGAACAACAAATTCTCATTTACAGGGGATATTTTTCATTTACCAGTAAAAATTTTTATTTGCAAGGGAAATTTTACCAGGGATAATTTTTTTGCAAAGGATAATTTTCTTTTGCAATAGATAATTTTTGATATTTTTTAAAACCCATAGTTAATCCTTCTTATATGGTATCACAGTTTTGTTGAAATTTGACATTTCAGTATTGCCATTAAAAAAAAAAATATAATACGTATATTTTTTAAAACTTTAATTGATTGAATGAAATTGACACAAATGCATCACAATAATATATTAATCAATAAATTTTAATAATAATAATCACCGAACTATAAACGTTCGTTGATAATAATAAAAGTTAAATTTTTATATTATTATTATTATTAATATATTAAATTATTTAATAGAGTAAATTACTTAACATTTTTTAAATTACAACAAATTCAATTTTAAATATTTATTAATATATATATTATTCAGAAAAGTGTGATAATTATATCAGAAAAAATTGAAATATTTATATGAGAGATTCAATATAAATTTTGTAAATATAAATTTTTTACAATTGATTTTTAATCATACAATTTGCAATTAATATTTAATTGCTGATTTTAAATCTAATAGTTGAAATGATTTATTATTTTTTTAAATAAAATTCTACTGCCATTCAACAGTGCCATCTGTGATCTGTACAGAGATAATCAGCCATTTTATATTCCCTTGTAAAAAAATTAATTCCCTTCTGCAACGATCTACTTTTTTCTCATATAAAAATACAATATACTATCTCGTTTTTTTTTTCCTGCACAAGCGGCAAATTTTTATCATTAAAACCCAGCATTATAAGTTGTTTTCTGGGCTGGATCGAAACGGTGCATTGAAATTCACGGCACTTATATTAATTTATACGGCACTTATAATATTTTAATTTTTTTAATTTTTTTTTCTTTCTCTTTCTTTATTTTATAGATTTTCTTATTGTCAATATTTTTGTTTTCTTCGTTAATATAAAATATATTCAAAATATAATAACATATTTATTATTTTTGTAAATTATATTTCCTTTAACAAAAATTACACTAATTTGTTGGTTATTGTGAAGATTTAATTTTTCTAATCTCCACTAGATTCAGTGGTGAATTGTTAAATGGTTTTATTGAGTCTGTTATAGAATATTTTAACTTTAATTTTGTTATAATAATTATAACAACAATTTCACGACAGACAACTTAACTTTTTTTACATTCGCTCTAATATTTTTTTTTCTATCTTATTTTTTTCTCTCTTAAATTTATTATCAAATTTTTTTCCGCCGCGGTTATTTAATTTTTAAAACAAAAATTTAAAAAAAAAAAAATACAAAATAACAATCTCCAAATATCAAAACTTTAAAAAATCTCAAGTCAAACAAAAAAAAAAAACCCAAAAAAAATGTCCGACCGTCCGGCAACTAAAATTTTTTTCGACTCCTCGATTTACCATCAATTTTTTTTCCAAAGTTTTTAAATTCGAAAAAAACTATTGTTCCCCAATCGCGTGATCTCCTGAAGTGGCATTTTAAAGCGAGTTAACTCATAAATGAGTTATTGCAAAATCATTTCGTGGCATTCAACTTTTAAAAAATGACATGAGATATCTCATACAGAACTGTCATTTTATGCAACAGCAAAATAGGTGTTGCATATTATGAGTTAGTGAGTTTAATTTAAGAATAAAGTAAAAATTAAATTAAATTTGGAAAATTATGTAAGTAAAAATAAAAATAAATATTTTGTAAGAAAAATATTTATTTATAAATATTTATATTTAAATATCTATATATATATATATAATGTATAATTAAATTAATTGTATAATTAAATTAATTGTATAATTAAATTAATTATAATTATAATGTATGTATGTATGTATAATTAAATTAATATTACAAAATATTTAAAAGTTATTTTTACTTACATAATTTTATACAAATTTAATTTAATTTTTACTTTATTCTTAAATTAAACTCACTAACTCATAATATGCAACACCTATTTTGCTGTTGCAAAAAATGATAGTTCTGTATGAGATATCTCATGTCATTTTTTAAAAGTGGAATGCCACGAAATGATTTTGCAATATCTCATTTATGAGTTAGCTCGCTTTAAAATGCCACTTCTGACTTTCGGAATCAAAACATGGCCCACAAGGGCAACAAAGGTTGTCTATTGTTTTGATCCGAAAATCAAGAGATCGTAGCGCTGACGGGATTTCGAATGCTACCCACATGACTACCAACCTACAAAATTGTTATTCAGCTGTATGCTGACATCTGAAATATGACAAGCCGGTATATAACAATAAACGTCAAGATGGACAAGACGTAAACAATAAAATAGGTGGTTTTTTTATATTTTTTTATATTTTAATAAATATTAACTTATTTTTAGAATTAATTAACATATATAAACACGGTGTCACAAATTACCTTTTTCTGTTTACGTCTTGTCCCTTGTCCATCTTGACGTTATTATTATTTATATAACGGCTTTGTCTCCAGGAAAACACACCCTATGTTGATAATAAATTCCTTTAATTTCACATTTCGTGCAGCCATAATAGCCAGAATTCGATTTAACTCCTAAAATGTATAAAAAAAATTCCATTAGAAAAAAATAATTTAAAAATATATAAGTATATATAATTTTTTAAATTTACACTTACCTAATAAAAAAGACCGGGCTGGGGCATCGTATATAAATAATCGTAAGTTGTCTCAATTTTCCTCAAGTCCTCAAATTCAAAGCAATTATTAAATGGATTTAAAAATTCATTGGCACAGTTTGGTTTTTTGAATCCATGGAAAACACCAATAACAAAAACTTCTTTGTAATTTGGAATGTTTCACAAAATAGGCCATAATTGGCTTGTAGAACTTTTTGTTAAAACGCGATAGAAAACAAACACAATATGATATGATTAATATGGCGACGCTTTTGTTATTGTTTTAAAATAAACGAAACTCCATCTATTATTTTTTTTATTGTAAACCTCTATTATTAATTTTTGATGCCTCATACATTTTATGTACTACAACTACATATATACGCAACATAATATTTAAGAATCGAAATTACCTGAAGCGAACAGTTATATTATATGCAAATTATGTCAGTTTTTTAATAAAACATCGTTTTCTTCCTCGTTTTGAAATTATTTACGAATCTTTTTAGGCGAACATCGTTTAAATGTTTTCAGGGCAGTGCGATTTTTGACGTGGTTTTTACGTAAAAACGACGTTTATGTTTCACGTTGAACGCACGTTGAAAGTCCGTCAACGATGTTCGCAAATTTCAGTACATTAAGCCGAAACCGCAATGTCGCGGCAAATGGACGCGTCGCTTTTGACATCAACGCAATATTTTTTTTTTTTTCTTTAATATAAAATATATTCAAAATATAATAACATATTTATTATTTTTGTAAATTATATTTCCTTTAACAAAAATTACACTAATTTGTTGGTTATTGTGAAGATTTAATTTTTCTAATCTCCACTAGATTCAGTGGTGAATTGTTAAATGGTTTTATTGAGTCTGTTATAGAATATTTTAACTTTAATTTTGTTATAATAATTATAACAACAATTTCACGACAGACAACTTAACTTTTTTTACATTCGCTCTAATATTTTTTTTTCTATCTTATTTTTTTCTCTCTTAAATTTATTATCAAATTTTTTTCCGCCGCGGTTATTTAATTTTTAAAACAAAAATTTAAAAAAAAAAAAAAATACAAAATAACAATCTCCAAATATCAAAACTTTAAAAAATCTCAAGTCAATGTACTGAAATTTGCAAATTTCAGTACATTAAGCCGAAACCGCAATGTCCCGGCAAATGGACGCGTCGCTTTTGACATCAACGCTTCAAAAGTAGAATGTACAGTGATATATGTAATGGCCCACAATATAGCGTCGCGTTGATGCGGCAAATTTGCCGCGACGCGTAATTAGACCTACTTTCTACTTTTGCCGCTTTAGACGCGCGTCATATTTAAAATTTTTACATATTTACTTTTTGTTTTGTTCTTTTGATATAAAAAATACTGCACGTGTATTCCTGAAAACGTTTCGAATGAATTTCGTAACGTAAATTTAATTTTGGTATTCCTGAAAACGTAACGATTCTTTATCGAATCGATATATTCCCTAAATGATTTTTTAACGTTTCGATCGAAATTTTTAACGTCAACTATTTTGTTTACGTTATTGTAAAATCCATAATTTATTCATACAAACAATTTTTTAATTAAAAAAAATATAATTTTATTATAATTTTTTATTTATGTTTATACTACATTAATGTATATTATACACAAATATACAAAATATAAATATATGGAAAAAATATATATTAAAATTAATACAATATAGGTTAACAACGACAAAACAATATTCCTCTTTTTTAATATTTTTAGACATGGGCATTATCACAATCATTACTAATTACTATCGTAAAATAATTTATGCTAGAGAACATTTTTAATTTATTGTATTTTTATGATGAATTAATTAATAAATAAAATATAATTTCAAAATATGAATATATCTATGATTTATTAATCAACAATGTATTTATTTTTTGACTTTTTTACGAAAAATGACAAACAAAATTACAATTAACAGCTGATTTATTTGTGAAAATAGCAAATTTTTAAGGTTACAAGGGCAACTCTGTTTAACGTTTACGATCGTTTTCTAAAATTGAACGTAAAATTGAAGAACAAACAAAAATATGAAATATCGTTTTTGTGGTGAGGTGATGGCGATTGCCCAGATTGGGTACTTTGTGAAATCCATTCAACATTATCTACACTTAGTGCCATAAAATTACGTTTATTAGCTCAAGCTATTGCAAAAAGTATTTATGAGGATGAACTAACTAATGAAGAAAAATTAATTGAAATGTTTTCATCTGCTAATGATGATGGACAATCAGCAAAATCGTCAATAGCATGTTTAAGATTTATTTTTATGAATGCAGCTATTTACAAAGCAGATGAAATTGTATTAAATACTGAATTACAACAGCTTGGTTTACCTAAGGAGCATTCCGGAGTTCTATGCCGTGTTCTCTGTGAGCATGTAGAAGCTATTCAAAAGAAAAATCTAACTAGAAAATTTTGTTTGAATCCTTTAGAAAGGTAATTTATATTTTTTTTATATTTAATTTTTACCTCTCGTTTTAGTGTCAATGGAGTTGTTCTTGAAGATTCTATTGATTGTGCACTATTGGAATTAAATATAAAAAATGAAAATTGTAATGGAATAGATATGGATACCATTCACAAAGTTAATATTTATAAATCTGATTTATCGGTTTTATTAAATAATTTACGTAATGTTAAGAAAATTATGGATACATATGATTTCGAGAAAAAATATAGTGAATAAAATAAAACTATATGGAAAAATTATCTGTAAATATGTATTTATTAACAAAACAAACCTTATTCACATTCAAATCAATATTAGATTATACATTTAATTACATAACTTTTAATATAAAGTTATGTTATGTCGTGACTTAACTAATTCTCTTCATTTCTATCCGAAAGTATCGTCGCTCATTAAAACCATTTTCTTCAGTTAGATCATTTACCTTTATTTCTTTTTGGAACTGATCAACTGATTTCTGAAGAGAATTATTTTCATATTGTAATTGCCTTATTTCTTTCTCTTTTGTTGTATAAACATCAGTTAGATTTTTCATTGCATTATTTTTATCATTCAAATTATTTTCCAATTCTTCACAATTAAATTTATAACATTGAATAGTCTGTGCGTTTGATTCAATTGTAACTTCTAAGTTAGAAACTTTATCATTTAAATTATTTAATTTTATTTCTAAATCCTTAATTGTCCAATCTTTCTGGGTGCTTCGTAATTCTAATATATCACAACGCTGTTGATACATTTTCATATTTAATTCTAATTTTGCTAGATCCTCTTGCAATGATACATTAAGTATTGCAACTGTCTCATATTTATCTTTATATATATGTAAGTTTTTATTAGATAAACTAATTAAATCATACTGCTCTTGCAGGGATTGATTTACAGATTTAAGGAAATTCAATTCATCTGTATTATTTTCTCTTATTATTTTGGGCTGAGACTCGTATTCTGGGGCACTCAAAAATATTTTTTTAAGTTCACTATGGGTACAATATTCACGACAATTTGGACACGATTTTGAATTTCTCAACCAATCATTGATACAATTAAAATGAAAAACATGACCACATGGCGTACAAATTATATAATCGAATAATTGTTGGTTTATTGTAGACTTAAGACTTTCAAAACAAATCTCACAACTCATATTAAAAGTGTAGTTCAAATAATTGCACAATATCTCTTACACAAATAAAATTAAAAAACTAAATAGGTATAACATTTCTATGTAACTATCATTTAATTTAAAAGTAAAGTAATTCTTTTATTTTAAAATTAAACATTCGAATAACGGAATTAAATTAAAGTACTAGATTAGATGAAGCGGACTAGATTGTATGAGCATGAGCAGGGCTGCCATAATTTTGAGTTAAAAAAATTGTACATTTAATGAAAAATTATGGTACCAAAGAAAAAAAAACCGTACATTTTTTTGTACAACAATCTTTGGTATTTTTATAGGGCCCCTACACGATCCAACACGTTGGACAACATGTTTATCAACTTGGTTGATGCTTTGCCTCACACTATCCAACACGTTTCTCCACATGTTTATCAACTTCATATTTTACTTGTTTTCATGCAGTGAGGTTGTAGTTTGTCCTTTATTTTTTTTATTTTTATTTTACAATTAAGTGTTTATTTGTAAAGTTAAAGTATCGTATGTTAATTTATTAAAATGGTGGATAAAGTATTAGCATTAATGGTGATTGATGAAATAATGGAAGAAGAAAATGGATTAAAGAATGGTTAAAAGAAAAAAAAAATATTTTTTATAACTACAAAACTCAATTTTACAAAACAACCGATAACTTTGAAATTTATTTTACAATGAACACAAATTGTCATTTTTGAGTGTGGTTGATCAACTTCACTACACACAGTTCAACATGTTGATAAACTTGTGGCTCCGCCCACAAGTTTTCAAAATATTTTGATTTTACATCAACATGTTGACCAACTTGAAAATAAGTTTATCAACTGCCCTACACACGATCCAACTTCACCATCAACTCAACCAAGTTGTCCAACGTGTTGGATCGTGTAGGGGCCCTTTTACTAATCAATCATCAAAATTCAAAATGGCTGTTTTTCTGCTAGTTTTTTTTTATTTGGCTTTAATTTTAAAATTTTATGCTTCCAGGATTTTTTAACTTTTAACTTTTTCAAATAGCTTTAAAAAATTTTTAACATGCAAAAAACCACTCGCATTTTCCAACTTTTAACTTTTTAAAGTAATTTTATTTAACTTTTAAGTTTGAAAAAAGTTACTTTAAAAAGTTAAAAGTTGCAAAATGCTAGTAGTTTTTTTGCAATTGCAAAAAACTACGTGCATTTTGGACATTTTAAATTTGTAAAGTAACTTTTTTAAACATTATGGAGATGACAACTTCTCATGGTTGTGAAAAAATCTTATAAGCTTTTCATTTACCAGGGTTTTTATACCTACGATTTTTTTGATTTTTTTAATACTTTTAATATTTTTGAATCCGAATTATCAAAGAATCGGCTTCAAAAACGTTTTAATTATTAAAAACTCAAAAAAACCGTACATTTAGCGTACAATGATAAGTCTTCATTGTACATTGTACAAATGTAAAGAAAACCGTACAAGTACCATGAAAATTGTACGAATGGCAGCCCTGAGCATGAGGTAGAGCTATAATTTTAACATATATATATATTACGTTTCCATCGAGTCGAGTTCATTGCGGTTTGACTCGAGTCGAGTTCAATGCGGTTTTACTCGAGAAGCAGGTATTGAGTTAGTTTTCATTAAATCCATTTCAACTATACGAAAAACGAAACTATAGTGAGTATTTGTATTTGTAATATAAATGGGAGAATTTTTTTGGACTGACGATGAAATAAAAGTATTAATATCAGTAATGAAGAAGAAAAATATATTAAAAACAATGCCGTAAAATATCTAGAAGTCTGTAAGCATATTTTTAAAATAGTTGAAAAGGAATAAAAATGATTTGTTTTATTTCATGTTGTTAAAACTGTCAGTTCAACTCAACTCAGTTTTTTCAGACAAAAGAACGTTTAACACTAGACGTTAAATTCACGTGGATCATTAACTAACTAATAAGTTTGTATTGCGAATTTTGTACTTCAGAAAATTGATTTTAAAATAAAATAACACAAAATTCTAATTTGCCATAATATATTTAATTATTTTTTTCGACTCCTCGATTTACCATCAATTTTTATATTATATAATACTATAAAAATAAATACTTAGAAAATAAAATATAATTAAAAAAGTTAACAAAAATTACAGTCTTTAGATCCATTTCGACTGATGATTTTACTTCGAAGAAGTATAGAAATTAAAAAAAATTACTTATAGAAAAAAATTAATAAGAGTTAAAAAGGCGACAATTAAGCCTTTTTAACTCTTTGAAAACGCCTCTGCCGAGCAGCCAGCATTTGCGCTCTAATTGATGTGGCATATCCATTTTTGCAATTATAATTATACAAGCACCTGCAAATTAAAAAAAATTAAAATTATTTATTTATTTAATAATATTTATTTTTTTTTAATAATAATAATATTTTATTCATAATTCATCATTAATTCTTATGTTTTACAAAATTTCATACAAATATTCAATTTTTAAGCATGGCTCATAGCCGTTTGCCTTGTTATATAATTCTTATAATGTTTAGTTGAAATATTTAATTTTAAATAAGTGAAATCAATATTCAATAATGTAATCAAAATGTATATTTAACTTTAAAGTATTTATGTAATTAAAAAGTGATTCAAAGAAATAATTAAATAAAATAAAAAAAAAAAAAAAAAAAAAAAGCAAAAAAGATTAAGTCAGCGAAATTCATCAATATTTGCTTTTCTGTATTTCATAGCTTCTTTTACGTAGATTGATAATATATTCCAATTCGTCCCATTTAAGATTTTTTCTGCTTCTTCCGTATTCAATTCTGATGCTCCGAAGCATAGTCTTCCGATTTCTTTCAAGATTGGACACTTTGCCAGAAAATGGTATGAATCTTCAACCTTATCCATATTGCAAATTGAACATGTAGTAGTTTGTGTATCAATGTGAGGTCTAAAATTTAGCGGTAGTAATTCCCCTCTCAGCTTAAAAATTCTTGATATTTGATCAGCATCATATTTGTCTTGAAAATAATTATTTTGTTTTAAATCATGATTTAAATTACCATATACATGACGATGATTTGAATTTGTAGCTCTTTGTATGTATTTCACCCTGTTTGAAGTATACACTCTTTCTAACAAATCATATATTTGATCCTTCCAACAATTTACATTTTCAATATTTAGCTCTAGTGACATACCAACATCATCAGCTAGTTTCTCCCATTGCTTTATGTATAACACTTTTTTACGACAGATTATTTCAGCTAACTTTGGCCGTATTCGTAAACGCAGTATGATCACAGTATGATGCAATATTTTTATTCGTTTTTATGGTAGTTTAATCAACGAGACATCAACCAGTCGACAGAAGGAACATTGTTTAAGCTAAATTTGTCGACTTTTCACTGTCTCGATAGTCAAAACACCAGTAAAACGGGCTTTCTTACTATTTTGTTTTCGTTTCCATTCATAATTTTTGAAATAAAATCTATATGTAATTTTAGCGTGTATAAGTATAAAGGTGCTAAGCCGGTTAGCGTGTATAAGTATAAAGGTGCTAAGTCATGATAAATCATGTATCCTGGTGTGAATTTAGGCAGCTTAAATAAACGTTTAATGAAATATCTTTGTATTTTTTCAACATCTTCGAATTCCATATAACCCCAGACCTGTGCTCCGTAGCATATAATCGACCGTATTACTGATAAAAAGATGTTATATTTTGTTGAGTGTAAAATATCTTTATTACTAATAAAACTCTTCCAAGTGGTATTCAAAACTGATACTGCATGACAATATTTAGTTGCTATATGTTTTTTCCAATTTAATGTTGATGTGATGTTAATTCCTAAATATTTATAATGCTTAACTATTTCTACTCTCTCTCCATTCAAGTACCATTTTTCCTTTTTTGCTAATTTTCCACCATTTTTAAATACCATAATTTTTGTTTTTTCTAGATTTATTTTTAAGTTCCATTTCTCGCAGTAATTTTGTAATCTAGATATCATCAGTGCAATGATTCTACTGTATCAGCAAAAATAGCCATATCATCAGCATACATTAGTATTTTTATAACTAGATCAAGTATACTAACACCATCAGGTAATGAGTCACAAATATCATTAACGAATAAGGCAAATAGAATCGGACTCCAGACACAACCTTGCTTCAATCCCATCGAAGTCATAAATTCTTCTGATAACTCGCTTCCATTCCAGACTAATGCGCTTGTGCTCGTGTATAAATTTTTTAATATTTTTACAAATTTACTTGATATACCCATACAATTAAGCTTATAGTAAAGTGCATTTCTATCTACACTATCGAAGGCTGATTTAAAGTCAATAAACATAGCGTATATTGGTTTCTTTTTTTGTTGATATAATTTTACCATATTAGTTAGAGTGAAAATATGGTCATTAGTGGAGTATCCTTCTCTGAATCCTGCTTGATTTTCGTTAAGTAGATTTTTGAGTTTCACGACTTTGTGGAGACGATTTAACAGTATATTGCAAAATATTTTTAAGATTGCATCCGAAAAAGATATTGCTCTATAATTTGCAACTTCATCTAAACTTCCTTTTTTGTGTATTGGAAATATGATGGATTTTTTATAAGCCTTTGGAATTTCTGCCGTACTGTACATTTTATCATAAAATTGCAAGAGTTTTGTAAGAAATGTGTCTGGCGCGTTTTTAAAATACTCATATGGTATACCATCTAATCCTGGTGCTTTATTATCTTTACATTTCGTTAATACATATTTTAATTTATTTAATTCAAAATTAGTGTCGAGTATATCGCATTCTACAAAGTTTTCTGCGAATTGGATGGCCAATGAATGATTTGGTAAATTAAATTGTGTAGCAAAATATTGTGCAAAATCTTCAGCTTTCAAAGTTATTCCTTTTTTAAATTTGCCTCCATTAATTTGCTTTATAATTTTCCAAAATGACTTGGTATCCTTTGCTTCTGTAAGGCTATTTGCTAATTTTTTCAAATAAATATCTTTTTTACTTCTACATAATGCCTTATAGTTTCCAATTTCTTCGGTGTATAAAATGCGATTTTCTTCGGATTTATTTTTCTGCCATTCTTTAAGCATCTCGAAACATTTCTTTCTATTCTTCCAGCAGTCCCAATCAAACCATTTCTCCTTATACACAACTTTTTCTATTTTACTATTTGAGGCAGCAGACTTTATTGCACTAGCGATATTTTCATTTAGTTTTTCAATGCTTTCCATTTCACAATTCACTGTATTGGTTAACCTTATAATTTTTTCGCAATATTTTTCTTTTTTTGATGAATTCCACTTTAATTTTGGTATAAGTCTCATTATTTCTCCTTCTATATAGCTTGAATTCATTTTGAGTTCAATTGCGACTGGAAAATGTTCGGTATATACTTTATTCATGATTTCAAAATTCCATATGAGTTCTTTCCAAATTCCTCTTACTAGTGCTAAATCAATTACTGATGCACCATTTTTGCTAACAAAAGTATATTCACCTGCTTCATCACCTTTAGTTTTCACATTAAGGACATCAAACCCATATTCATGACACAATTCGATTAATTTTACCGCTCTATCATTTACTTTCTCATCTTTGGAATTTCTATTTTCAGCATCATTAAAATCTTCTTCATTACTCCAGATATTTTCATTTCCTATATTTTTCTTGCGTACGTTTCAGCTGTATATTTTCACGTACTATAGCATCTATGAAATTTAATTTCTCATTTATTGGCTCTAATTTCTTATCTAGCAATTTTTCAAATGCTTCTAAAGTTATTTGGGTACCCATATTTTTCGACACTTTACTTGTAGGACTTTCGTTCGGGGATTTTGGAAATGCTTGTTGACGGTTTCTTTTGGATAGCTCTACAACAGCTTCTTTAGATGGATTTGAACTGCTACTCATTTATCTCATAAATTATTTTCCTGTTTTATATGTAATTAATAAGTCATTAAGAAATTACACATCAGCACCAAGAAATATGCAAATAATTAAAAATTAGAGAGATTGTTGTTTAGAAATATTATGATAGTTTTCCGTTTTACATTTAGATGGCGTTAGTGTTGTAATATTGATAAGATTTAGATAATGTTGTAAATATTGATAAGGTTGAGCTTTTTGGTTGATTTGTGGTTTCTAATCTATTCTTCAATTATGTTCTAGTCCAATTTGTTATTGTTATTATGACGATGTTTGCAATGTTGGACTTTGGACTTTTGTTTTTATTATTTTTCTCAAATTTTATATCCAAAATGTATATTATATCTGATATTGTACTCACTTGATTTTGATATAGAATAATCGGAATCTTTCCTCTATTTATGCAGTTTTCACTTTCAAGTTACTTATGAATTTTACTTATTTTTAATATTTTTATCTTTACTGATACAAAACACATCTAACCTCTTCAACTGTCAAAAAATTAGTTATTTATTAAAGATTATTCTTAAGATAAATATCTTAATAATTTTTTTTTTTTGCACCGGAGTAACTAAGACCATTTGGCTTTTGACAATTTTTATATACATATATGTACAAAATTTAAAATAATAAGTATTACAATGATTAGTATAATATAAAAAGAAAATATATTCATATGTTTTATCAAACATTGTTGATGGCTTCTTAGATGATAATAATTATTTTGGCTGTATTTTTGTAGATCTGCAAAAATCCTTCGACACAGTTGATCATGAAGTTATGCTGGAAAAGCTGGAAGAGCTAGGTGTGAGAGGAGTAACATTGAAACTGTTTAGAAATTTTAGATGGAATAATCATATTGATGCTATAACCAAAAAAAATTCACCGCTAATTGGAGCATTAAAAAGAATAAAATCATGCATTAATTCAAGAACTGCACCTATTATATACAATGCTCACATCTGCTGGTTTGGAATTTTGAATTAATTTTACAATATTAAAGTAAATCGTTTTTGTATTTCTTATATCCTTATTGTTTTTAATATTCTTATATCCTCATACAAGCAACTAGCTTTTGGTATAAGGAATTGTAATAATTTAATTAAATATTTACCTTGAATAATGAATATTAAATTGTCGTTTAAAATAAATAAATAAAAAAAAATTATTTTATATACCACTATTATAAACCACTCACTCACCCATATTGGAGTTATACTCTCGTTGAATTCATATAATTTTCTATTATATAGGCGGTCTTTACTAAGATGATCGTTTGTAAAGTGCCCTAGTATACCATGTTTCCAAGAATGATATCCGGTGGCTAATATTTAAAAATTGATACTTATATTCATTAATTTTATATATAAATATGCATTTCATATATACCAATTGTTTGTTGGGCTTGTAAGGCATTTGAAAAGTTAAGCGTTTTTAATGATTTCGTATACACACCTTCTTCACGAAATTTCAACAAATTTAGTGTAACGCCTCTGTTTAAATATTCAATTCTGAAGCCGTCAAAAACTATAACTATTAAAATTCGACGATGGAATTTTGCACAAGTATTCCTAGAAGAATTAGTAATTCTATATACTACTTCAGACAAAATATTTTTTGAATTAAAAACCTACTAAATAAAAAAATAAAATATAATTAGTCCAGGTATAATTTTGTGATAAATTTTTAAAGCCGGCATTAAGCTAGTTTTACATTGTAACACTAAGAATAATTCCAAATATCAATCATACCAAGAATTGTTATATACCTATTTGTACCAAACCGGTCAAAATTACCGGTCGTTATATTAAGGTATACCACATACGTATCTCAGAAAAATGGGAGTGGGGAGGGCGACAAAATAATTGACATTTTTTTTGATACAAAGATTTAGATAAAGTTATAATATTATCAGAAAATATTACATGAAATTTAAAGAAAAAATGTTGTGAATTTTTTTTGGAACCGATCATTTATAATATGTAGAAACTAGATTATATAAACAATTCTTAGATTTTCTAAGGAGGTAGCTTCGGAAAGCTAATTTATTGGGTCCTCAGGGCTGATGTCCTCAGGGCTGATGACCTACAACCGTACCTCCTTGTATCATTGGGAATTTCTCCTAAGAGTACCACAGTTTGTGAAAGGGGAGTTATAAAGGGGGACAAGTGGCTTGAATATATTTTAAAAAATATTAGTATTAGTATTTTTAATAAAACAGTTCGCGTTAAACTCTCTTAGAGGTAACAAGTATACTAATTAAATTCACACCACTAATTAATTAATCAGTTCTCAAAACCGGTTAACTTTCTTTATATTCAATTAAATTAGAACAATATACCTTTAAATTAAAAGTTAAATAAAATATAATATAAGTGAAAATTAAGCGAGTTTCGGCTCTTGTGCAAAATGAAGACACATTAGTTGGTCTTAAAAATACTATAATGAAATCTAATAAATCAAGAAAAGTTACCAGTGTACAATCCACTGTTAAAAATTCAAATTTGTTTAGTCCTCTACAGACATTAAATATAGATGAAAATGATTCATCTGAAATTATCGAAGATAAAATAATTACGAAAAACATACCACCTATAAATATATTAAAGTGTAATAGTGACATTCACAATTTGCTTAAGAAAAACAATATTAGTGACTATTCAATTAAAAAAATTTCTATAGGTCACAAAATCTTTTGTGATTCCAAGGTCACCTATGACGAAGTGGTTAATTTATTTTCATTAAATAAGTATGAATTTTTTTCATACACTGCAAAAAGTGATAAACCTTTTAAAGTTGTATTATCGGGGTTAGATAAATCTGACATAAATGAACTAAAACAAGAATTAATCAACAAAGGTTTACAATGTATTGATGTTAAATTAGTTGAAAAAAAGACTACTTATAATAGATACTTAATTTTATATATAGTTTATATAAAAAAAAATTCCATCAAACTTAATGAATTAAGACAACGTATCACAAATATAAACCATACACGAGTACGTTGGGAATACCAATCAAAAAATATAAATAAACTAACACAATGCTACAATTGTCAAATGTTTGGTCACGGTTCCTTCAAATGCAAGGTAAAAACATTCTGTGCTATATGCTCAGGTAACCATAAAACTTCAGAATGCAGCTCTTTGACGTTAAAGTGTGCCAATTGCAATGGAAATCATAAATCTACGAGTCCAGATTGTCCCAGTAGAAAAAGCTTTATTAATATTAGAGCAAAGCTTTCACCTAAAACAAATACTCTTGATTATAATCGTAATATTAATCTTTATAGTAATTATACCAATAATTTTCCTATGACCATAACAAATTCCAATCAAAACTGTTCTCAGCAATCAAACATTTGGTAAAATTTTAAATTCAATACTAATCAAACTACTAATAATTCACAGTATCCTAACAATAATGTTAATAATAATTCAGCAAACGAAAATCTATTTAGTTTATCAGAACTTTAATCTTTAACGTTTGAACTAATTAATAAATTAAAAAACTGTAATACTAAAATGGAACAATTTGATGCCATTACTAACTTAGCATTTAAATTTCTATCATAATGTGTGATTTTACTGTAGTCAAAATTTTATGTTGGAATGCTAGAGGCATTCGTCATAAAAAAGATGAATATTTTGAATTTATGTTAAGTCAGAAAATCGATATTGGTCTTATTAGCGAAACATGGTTAAATCCTGACATTACCTTAGGTCATGGTAAATTTTTTTGTTACAAAAGAGATCCTACAAACGGGCGTGGAGGTGGTGTAGCCATTATTATTAATAAAAATATAAAACATGAGCTTTTGCCAATTATTAACACCAAGTTAGTAGAAAATATTGGTATACAAATTTCTTTATCAGATGGCAGTACTTTTAAAATCGTTTCATGCTATTTTCCTGATAATAGTACTGGTAACCAAAACTCTAAAGTTATATTTCACAATGATATGAAGAAACTGTCAAGAATTTCTGGTAAATATATTTTGGGTGGCGATTTTAATTGTAGAAACCAGGCGTGGGATTGCTTACGTGCAAATGCTTGGGGAAATATTCTAAATAATTTAATAGAATTAAACAATTTTTCTATCCTATTTCCAG
Organism: Empis stercorea; assembly: GCA_949752835.1. Taxonomy (NCBI): domain Eukaryota; kingdom Metazoa; phylum Arthropoda; class Insecta; order Diptera; family Empididae; genus Empis; species Empis stercorea. Next base: position 48,332,034 of record OX457087.1, on the reverse strand, counting down.
CAGATCCAACCTACATTCCCAATAATTGTAAAGCAAATCCTTCTACCATTGATTTTTCCTTACAAATTCCATCAATTTACTTTCACCCCCAATTGTCCTAAACGCACTTAGCTCAGATCATTTATCGTGCAAACAAATTTGAATGTGAACTGTATTGATTCAGAAAATTTAGTTTTTAACTTCAAAAAAGCAAATTGGGATCATTATGCTGATCATATAAAAAATAATACAAACTCTAATTTTTCTTTTATACATATTAACTCGGTAGATGAAATTGAAAATATTATTCAGAATTTCACAAAATTAATTAATGATTCTATCGAACATAGTGTTCCTAAAATATCTAAAAACATTAATTACACTAAACCGCTACCGCAGTCAATTAAATATTTAATAATAAAACGTAATATTGCTCGTAGAAATTGGATGAGATACAGGAACGAATCTTTTAAATTCGAAATGGTACAGCTAAATCGTATAATTACAGACAATATTTTAAAACATAGAAATACCTCTTGGAACATTTTATTGTCAAAATTAGATAAATCTTCACTTCCTTTTTGGAATGTAACAAAAATAATTAAAAAAAAACATAAATCAATTCCCACTTTAGTGGAAAAAAATAAAAAATTTTACACAATTAGTGAAAAAGCTGATATTCTGGCGGAAAAATTTTACTCGAATCATACTGTTTCTCAACATCTTAGTGACATAAACACAGCTCAATTAGTACAAAATTCTATTTTTATAATTGAAAATACGAGTAGTGTTATACCAGAGTCCTATTTTGTTTCAGATAAATATATTTCTTTTTTAATGAGATGCTTAAAAAATAAAAAATCCCCAGGTCCTGACGGTATTAGTAATTTGTGTTTAAAAAAGCTTCCAAAAATTGCAGTGAGTTATTTAACATATATCATTAACTGCTGTCTCAATTTAAGCCACTTTCCATTGTTTTGAAAAATACAAAAATCATTCCAATTAATAAACCTGGTAAACCTAGCACCAGTCCAAACTCATACAGACCAATTAGCCTTTTAAATACTATGAGTAAAATACTTGAAAAAGTTATCAAAAACAAATTAGAAAATTTTATAGAAGATAACAATCTATTACCCGACCAACAATTCGGCTTTCGCCAAGCTCATAGTACAGTCCACCCGTTATCTCGTATTACAAAAGCAATTAAAAATAATTTTATTAATAATCATTCTACAGGTATGGTAGTCCTGGATATCAAAGCAGCCTTTGATTCAGTGTGGCACCAAGGTCTTTTACATACAATGTTGTTGCTTGGTTTTGATATCCATGTAATTAAATTAGTTCAAAGTTTTCTTGCAAATCGTTGTTTTAAAGTCCATATTAATAAAAGCACCTCTAAATCTTTTAAAATCCCAGCTGGTTGCCCCCAAGGTTCCTGCATATCACCTACCTTATATAATGTGTATACTTCTGATTTCCCAGTTCTTCTAAACTCTGATTCATCTATATTTGCAGATGACACCGCCATCTTTAGCGCTGGTGTTTTAGCGCAAGATGTTTAAAATAATTTGCAAAGTTCTCTAGATTGTGTATATAATTATTTTTCTAAATGGAAAATCATGGTAAATTCCGACAAAACGCAAGCGATCTACTTCTCCAGAAAACGCAAATCTTGCTTTCTTCCTCAAGTAAATCTGACTCTAGATAACAAACAAATTAAATGGACCAATGATATTAAATACCTAGGGGTAATTTTTGACAAAAAGCTCACGTATCATATATCTTATATCGTTAACAAAATAAACTTGTTAGTAAGGATACTTTATCCTTTTATTAACAAAAATTCTTATCTCAGCGTGGACAACAAATGTATCATTCTTAAGGTAATATTTCATGCAGTTATGTTTTATGCTGCACCAGTTTGGCATAAAACTGCTCAATGTCACATAAAAAAGTTACAAATTTGCCAAAACAAAATTTTAAAAATGATCTACAAATTACCATGGTATTTTTCAACAGTAGCTTTACACAAATGGGCAAACATCGATTTTGTGAACACTATAAAATTCAAAATATTGCATCTAATTTTCTTGAAAAATGTTCATTTTCAGACAATAATTTAATTAGACAACTGTCTTGAGAAGTAGGTTTAAGTCAAGTACTAGCGTAAATGATTTTTATAAAATATATGTATAAGGTGGTTTTTCAAATTTTCCGCATCAATTAAATTTTAATGTTCAATAAAATGTTTTTTTTTATATATAACATATTACAGTAAGTAAAGGAATCATAATTCTTAAAACTCTGTAAGTTCTAGTTTTAATAAGCTCACTGTAAATATTAAATTAAAATAAATGAAATGAAATTTTTAATAAAACTTTATATTATTAATCACAATTTTATTTTTTATTTAAAAAATATTTCATAAACATGAACTTTGATATCTATTTAACAATTAAATTCTTTGAATACAACAATTTTTGTTAAAAAAATTTCTATATTGTCTCCCAATATCTCCTTAATTTATTTCTTTACTATTTTTCCACGCATAATTTTGCTATTTTCTTTTTGGAAATGTTAAAATAAACAATGAAATTATATAAAAATTATGCTCATAATTTATAAAGCACTCCCTCATAAAAGAAAAACGCATGCCACTGAAAACTGCCCCAGCCTAATTCTGATTGGTTAAAATTTTCATCACAAAAAAATATAAAATATATTTTTTTAAATTATTAACTTTTCTAAAATAAACTTTAACTTGTGTTTCAAGAAATAGTTTAATATGTTTAATACATAATTAAACACTACGCTTGATATTTATTTTAAGATTAATAATTCCACTTCTCTATTAATTTTGTAATTTTTAATTATCACTCTTAATTTCTCTTCAAAAACAAATTTTTAATTATTAAATTTCAATTTTTTCAAACACAAAATTATTTTTTATATAAATTTGAAAAATTTAAACAGTTGCCATTCTAACAACAAAAATAGTAAAATAAATTGTACTGTTATAAAATAAATTAAAATAATAAGGTACTAGTTTGTTTACAAAATGTACAAAAAATTAAAATTTATTAATTTTTAATTATTATAACAAGAGAATTAATGTTTCTAATAAAGAAAAATCAATATCAACCTTTATTGTGGACAGAGAAATGCATATTACTATGTTTCATATAACAATCCCCCAAAAACCACAAGGAACAATCACCAAACATCAAAAAATTTTTTCGTAAATCCAGTTACTTACTCTTCGACTGCTATGCCGTATTTCATACGAATTTGCTATTAGGACTATAAATTAAATTAAGAACATAAATTACAATTTAAAACTAAATTTAAATTACATTGACATATCGTAGCAAAATTTTAAAAGCTAAATCTAAAATGTAAATAAGAAATAAATTTCATTTTTATTTTTATGATCAATCACAAAATTTTCTACCACATCAATTCCAAAACCACACTTTATGGCCCAAAGAATGCTTTGAAAGAAATGTTAAATAAAAATATTACATATTTTTTTAGATAATCTTTTTAGGTCACACAAAAAATGACCAGAAGGAATTTTCTTTTATATTTTCTTAGAATTTTTTTTTCGTTATAACAAATTTTATCGTTTTCATGTTTTCGACAAAATAAATTTTATCATTTTTGTGGTAAAACGTAAAAAATACCTTTCTATTAAATGTAGGCAATTTTACTATTATTACACTATTATACTATTTCTTTATAAGTATAACATAACTACAAAAAAAATATTAGTAAGGATAAGAGAAAAAATTCTTAAAATCCTAAAATATTTACTTTTAAATTCTTCTTTTAGGTAAGTAATGCAAAAGTACAGTTGAAGTCGTAACGTATAATTTTAAATTATTATATGTACATTATATATCATCACTTACGATATACCATTAATTGAAGATGATATAATAATTTTTTTTTAAAAGGTTAATACTTAATTGAATGACAAAAATGTTAAAATAGAATAATTTATTTATGTTTTTAGTTTTTACCTATAGCGAGTGCTTTAAATCTGTTATTTCCCTATATTTGTAATAGTAATTATAATAATTAGAAACTGTTGAACTATATAAATTAATATTTGTTACACTCTTAATACTTACTACATAAAAATACATAAAATTTATTTTGTGATGCCTCATAAGCCAAACAAAGTATACAAAATCCAAAATCCAAATTCGAAATTCCAAATCGCAATTAAATCTAAACTCGAAAATCCAAATGCAAGTATCCAAACAATTAAATATCCAAATAAGACGTATAAACCAAACAATAAAAATTTGGTGCGCCTATAACATATTAATAGAAGAATTGATTATGGTAAATGCATGGAATAATTATGTAATAAAAATATTATTTATTGTATTTTATATTAATTTTAATGAAATAGACGATGAAAGCTTTAGGATATACACTTTATAATTAAATTTTTCATATTCTATATTTTTGTTTACTTATGTCATATGAAGAATCTAGTTACGTCACAATACTATTTTATTAATTGATATTATATTGGTGATGCATAGTTCGCTGTTGGTTTAATATGGTTCTGAGTTCTGATCTTTCAACATTTCGCCATTTCGGTGTCATTCTAGATTCCATTACAGTTGTACCATTCCAATTTAAATATAATAAAAGAACTTTTCAGTATATTTAAATTAAATCTGTTCCATATAAATTCATTGTTGTATAGGTACATTTAAATGAACTTTGTTAACACTATTCTGAACTTAACATGACTACAAAATTAAATTATTTCAACTAAATTGTTTAGTATATTGAAAAGTCATATCAAAATTCAGAAAGTTTAACAGAATATCATAAAGAAATAAGAAAATCCTTTATTTTAGGGTTTGTCTTATGACTAATAAAAAAAATAACTTTATCAACTCGATAATATAAACATAACCAAATTTTATGGGACAACAAAAGTGGAAGAGGAAAAAATGTCCAACATTAAGAATCCTTTTTCCATTTTCATAACTCCTTTTACGTTTCTTAATGTTTATCACTTGTTTTATCCTTTTCTAAGTATAAAAATTTGGTGTGGAAATTCTTATAGTGAATTTATAATAAAATAAAATTTCCTTTCGTTTATGTAAATTGAAAATTATCATTCGAAGGTAAAAAATGTAAAAATAATAAATGATAAATTCCTTAAATTTATGATAACTTTTTCAATATTCAAAAAAATTTGTCCTAATTTCCATTTATTGATATCAATTTGTGAACGATTGTTAACTAACAATTCGGATATAGATAGATATTGGAATATAAGACCCATCAATACTATTTTTTATATAAGGTTGTCCTATAAATATACATATTTGAAATTAAAATTACTTGTTCAAATTACTTGATTATATTGCAAAAGAGTTTCTTTCATATATGTATTTTTAACCTTAAATTACAATTTCATATTAAATTTTGTTATTTATATTATTAATTGTTAATAATTTGAATTTATTGAAAAAATCAAATTTTTAATTTTTTTTAGGGTTGTTTGAATTTAGAATTCGTATAGAGTCGAGTAATTTAATGATAACAAAATGAACAATTTAATTTTGAAATATGAACTTTGCTTAACTTATAATGGTTTTAGTTTAGTTTATGACTCCTTTAAAATCAACGATCAAATTACTATTATTCTTTAACAATTTGATATTCAGAATTTCTTCATCCGAATTTATCATCTTTTTTTTTTTAAGTATACATATATATGTATTATTTGTATAATATATATACTGTAAGTAGGATATTTTATATGCAAAGTTAATTGTTAGTGGTATTATTTGTCAATATTAATTTGTAGATAAGATTCATAGTAAGTTCAGACTTTCAGTACGTTTTAAATAAAATATCATTTCAACTGATGATATTCTTACGAATTGATAGCAACTGTTGAAATTTTAATCTCCTCTCCATCTACATGTGAAAGCTCAGTAATAACTATAATCATTAATATTTCTTCAATATATATTTAATTGTATACCATTGTATACCAATAAATTAATAAAAAATTATACTTACCCAGATACTCTATTTTCAAATATCTCATACAAATTTTGTATAGAAACAAATACTTTCAAAT
>OX457087.1:48184967-48325731 GCA_949752835.1 Empis stercorea | reverse complement strand
TGGAATAATCATATTGATGCTATAACCAAAAAAAATTCACCGCTAATTGGAGCATTAAAAAGAATAAAATCATGCATTAATTCAAGAACTGCACCTATTATATACAATGCTCACATCTGCTGGTTTGGAATTTTGAATTAATTTTACAATATTAAAGTAAATCGTTTTTGTATTTCTTATATCCTTATTGTTTTTAATATTCTTATATCCTCATACAAGCAACTAGCTTTTGGTATAAGGAATTGTAATAATTTAATTAAATATTTACCTTGAATAATGAATATTAAATTGTCGTTTAAAATAAATAAATAAAAAAAAATTATTTTATATACCACTATTATAAACCACTCACTCACCCATATTGGAGTTATACTCTCGTTGAATTCATATAATTTTCTATTATATAGGCGGTCTTTACTAAGATGATCGTTTGTAAAGTGCCCTAGTATACCATGTTTCCAAGAATGATATCCGGTGGCTAATATTTAAAAATTGATACTTATATTCATTAATTTTATATATAAATATGCATTTCATATATACCAATTGTTTGTTGGGCTTGTAAGGCATTTGAAAAGTTAAGCGTTTTTAATGATTTCGTATACACACCTTCTTCACGAAATTTCAACAAATTTAGTGTAACGCCTCTGTTTAAATATTCAATTCTGAAGCCGTCAAAAACTATAACTATTAAAATTCGACGATGGAATTTTGCACAAGTATTCCTAGAAGAATTAGTAATTCTATATACTACTTCAGACAAAATATTTTTTGAATTAAAAACCTACTAAATAAAAAAATAAAATATAATTAGTCCAGGTATAATTTTGTGATAAATTTTTAAAGCCGGCATTAAGCTAGTTTTACATTGTAACACTAAGAATAATTCCAAATATCAATCATACCAAGAATTGTTATATACCTATTTGTACCAAACCGGTCAAAATTACCGGTCGTTATATTAAGGTATACCACATACGTATCTCAGAAAAATGGGAGTGGGGAGGGCGACAAAATAATTGACATTTTTTTTGATACAAAGATTTAGATAAAGTTATAATATTATCAGAAAATATTACATGAAATTTAAAGAAAAAATGTTGTGAATTTTTTTTGGAACCGATCATTTATAATATGTAGAAACTAGATTATATAAACAATTCTTAGATTTTCTAAGGAGGTAGCTTCGGAAAGCTAATTTATTGGGTCCTCAGGGCTGATGTCCTCAGGGCTGATGACCTACAACCGTACCTCCTTGTATCATTGGGAATTTCTCCTAAGAGTACCACAGTTTGTGAAAGGGGAGTTATAAAGGGGGACAAGTGGCTTGAATATATTTTAAAAAATATTAGTATTAGTATTTTTAATAAAACAGTTCGCGTTAAACTCTCTTAGAGGTAACAAGTATACTAATTAAATTCACACCACTAATTAATTAATCAGTTCTCAAAACCGGTTAACTTTCTTTATATTCAATTAAATTAGAACAATATACCTTTAAATTAAAAGTTAAATAAAATATAATATAAGTGAAAATTAAGCGAGTTTCGGCTCTTGTGCAAAATGAAGACACATTAGTTGGTCTTAAAAATACTATAATGAAATCTAATAAATCAAGAAAAGTTACCAGTGTACAATCCACTGTTAAAAATTCAAATTTGTTTAGTCCTCTACAGACATTAAATATAGATGAAAATGATTCATCTGAAATTATCGAAGATAAAATAATTACGAAAAACATACCACCTATAAATATATTAAAGTGTAATAGTGACATTCACAATTTGCTTAAGAAAAACAATATTAGTGACTATTCAATTAAAAAAATTTCTATAGGTCACAAAATCTTTTGTGATTCCAAGGTCACCTATGACGAAGTGGTTAATTTATTTTCATTAAATAAGTATGAATTTTTTTCATACACTGCAAAAAGTGATAAACCTTTTAAAGTTGTATTATCGGGGTTAGATAAATCTGACATAAATGAACTAAAACAAGAATTAATCAACAAAGGTTTACAATGTATTGATGTTAAATTAGTTGAAAAAAAGACTACTTATAATAGATACTTAATTTTATATATAGTTTATATAAAAAAAAATTCCATCAAACTTAATGAATTAAGACAACGTATCACAAATATAAACCATACACGAGTACGTTGGGAATACCAATCAAAAAATATAAATAAACTAACACAATGCTACAATTGTCAAATGTTTGGTCACGGTTCCTTCAAATGCAAGGTAAAAACATTCTGTGCTATATGCTCAGGTAACCATAAAACTTCAGAATGCAGCTCTTTGACGTTAAAGTGTGCCAATTGCAATGGAAATCATAAATCTACGAGTCCAGATTGTCCCAGTAGAAAAAGCTTTATTAATATTAGAGCAAAGCTTTCACCTAAAACAAATACTCTTGATTATAATCGTAATATTAATCTTTATAGTAATTATACCAATAATTTTCCTATGACCATAACAAATTCCAATCAAAACTGTTCTCAGCAATCAAACATTTGGTAAAATTTTAAATTCAATACTAATCAAACTACTAATAATTCACAGTATCCTAACAATAATGTTAATAATAATTCAGCAAACGAAAATCTATTTAGTTTATCAGAACTTTAATCTTTAACGTTTGAACTAATTAATAAATTAAAAAACTGTAATACTAAAATGGAACAATTTGATGCCATTACTAACTTAGCATTTAAATTTCTATCATAATGTGTGATTTTACTGTAGTCAAAATTTTATGTTGGAATGCTAGAGGCATTCGTCATAAAAAAGATGAATATTTTGAATTTATGTTAAGTCAGAAAATCGATATTGGTCTTATTAGCGAAACATGGTTAAATCCTGACATTACCTTAGGTCATGGTAAATTTTTTTGTTACAAAAGAGATCCTACAAACGGGCGTGGAGGTGGTGTAGCCATTATTATTAATAAAAATATAAAACATGAGCTTTTGCCAATTATTAACACCAAGTTAGTAGAAAATATTGGTATACAAATTTCTTTATCAGATGGCAGTACTTTTAAAATCGTTTCATGCTATTTTCCTGATAATAGTACTGGTAACCAAAACTCTAAAGTTATATTTCACAATGATATGAAGAAACTGTCAAGAATTTCTGGTAAATATATTTTGGGTGGCGATTTTAATTGTAGAAACCAGGCGTGGGATTGCTTACGTGCAAATGCTTGGGGAAATATTCTAAATAATTTAATAGAATTAAACAATTTTTCTATCCTATTTCCAGCAGATCCAACCTACATTCCCAATAATTGTAAAGCAAATCCTTCTACCATTGATTTTTCCTTACAAATTCCATCAATTTACTTTCACCCCCAATTGTCCTAAACGCACTTAGCTCAGATCATTTATCGTGCAAACAAATTTGAATGTGAACTGTATTGATTCAGAAAATTTAGTTTTTAACTTCAAAAAAGCAAATTGGGATCATTATGCTGATCATATAAAAAATAATACAAACTCTAATTTTTCTTTTATACATATTAACTCGGTAGATGAAATTGAAAATATTATTCAGAATTTCACAAAATTAATTAATGATTCTATCGAACATAGTGTTCCTAAAATATCTAAAAACATTAATTACACTAAACCGCTACCGCAGTCAATTAAATATTTAATAATAAAACGTAATATTGCTCGTAGAAATTGGATGAGATACAGGAACGAATCTTTTAAATTCGAAATGGTACAGCTAAATCGTATAATTACAGACAATATTTTAAAACATAGAAATACCTCTTGGAACATTTTATTGTCAAAATTAGATAAATCTTCACTTCCTTTTTGGAATGTAACAAAAATAATTAAAAAAAAACATAAATCAATTCCCACTTTAGTGGAAAAAAATAAAAAATTTTACACAATTAGTGAAAAAGCTGATATTCTGGCGGAAAAATTTTACTCGAATCATACTGTTTCTCAACATCTTAGTGACATAAACACAGCTCAATTAGTACAAAATTCTATTTTTATAATTGAAAATACGAGTAGTGTTATACCAGAGTCCTATTTTGTTTCAGATAAATATATTTCTTTTTTAATGAGATGCTTAAAAAATAAAAAATCCCCAGGTCCTGACGGTATTAGTAATTTGTGTTTAAAAAAGCTTCCAAAAATTGCAGTGAGTTATTTAACATATATCATTAACTGCTGTCTCAATTTAAGCCACTTTCCATTGTTTTGAAAAATACAAAAATCATTCCAATTAATAAACCTGGTAAACCTAGCACCAGTCCAAACTCATACAGACCAATTAGCCTTTTAAATACTATGAGTAAAATACTTGAAAAAGTTATCAAAAACAAATTAGAAAATTTTATAGAAGATAACAATCTATTACCCGACCAACAATTCGGCTTTCGCCAAGCTCATAGTACAGTCCACCCGTTATCTCGTATTACAAAAGCAATTAAAAATAATTTTATTAATAATCATTCTACAGGTATGGTAGTCCTGGATATCAAAGCAGCCTTTGATTCAGTGTGGCACCAAGGTCTTTTACATACAATGTTGTTGCTTGGTTTTGATATCCATGTAATTAAATTAGTTCAAAGTTTTCTTGCAAATCGTTGTTTTAAAGTCCATATTAATAAAAGCACCTCTAAATCTTTTAAAATCCCAGCTGGTTGCCCCCAAGGTTCCTGCATATCACCTACCTTATATAATGTGTATACTTCTGATTTCCCAGTTCTTCTAAACTCTGATTCATCTATATTTGCAGATGACACCGCCATCTTTAGCGCTGGTGTTTTAGCGCAAGATGTTTAAAATAATTTGCAAAGTTCTCTAGATTGTGTATATAATTATTTTTCTAAATGGAAAATCATGGTAAATTCCGACAAAACGCAAGCGATCTACTTCTCCAGAAAACGCAAATCTTGCTTTCTTCCTCAAGTAAATCTGACTCTAGATAACAAACAAATTAAATGGACCAATGATATTAAATACCTAGGGGTAATTTTTGACAAAAAGCTCACGTATCATATATCTTATATCGTTAACAAAATAAACTTGTTAGTAAGGATACTTTATCCTTTTATTAACAAAAATTCTTATCTCAGCGTGGACAACAAATGTATCATTCTTAAGGTAATATTTCATGCAGTTATGTTTTATGCTGCACCAGTTTGGCATAAAACTGCTCAATGTCACATAAAAAAGTTACAAATTTGCCAAAACAAAATTTTAAAAATGATCTACAAATTACCATGGTATTTTTCAACAGTAGCTTTACACAAATGGGCAAACATCGATTTTGTGAACACTATAAAATTCAAAATATTGCATCTAATTTTCTTGAAAAATGTTCATTTTCAGACAATAATTTAATTAGACAACTGTCTTGAGAAGTAGGTTTAAGTCAAGTACTAGCGTAAATGATTTTTATAAAATATATGTATAAGGTGGTTTTTCAAATTTTCCGCATCAATTAAATTTTAATGTTCAATAAAATGTTTTTTTTTATATATAACATATTACAGTAAGTAAAGGAATCATAATTCTTAAAACTCTGTAAGTTCTAGTTTTAATAAGCTCACTGTAAATATTAAATTAAAATAAATGAAATGAAATTTTTAATAAAACTTTATATTATTAATCACAATTTTATTTTTTATTTAAAAAATATTTCATAAACATGAACTTTGATATCTATTTAACAATTAAATTCTTTGAATACAACAATTTTTGTTAAAAAAATTTCTATATTGTCTCCCAATATCTCCTTAATTTATTTCTTTACTATTTTTCCACGCATAATTTTGCTATTTTCTTTTTGGAAATGTTAAAATAAACAATGAAATTATATAAAAATTATGCTCATAATTTATAAAGCACTCCCTCATAAAAGAAAAACGCATGCCACTGAAAACTGCCCCAGCCTAATTCTGATTGGTTAAAATTTTCATCACAAAAAAATATAAAATATATTTTTTTAAATTATTAACTTTTCTAAAATAAACTTTAACTTGTGTTTCAAGAAATAGTTTAATATGTTTAATACATAATTAAACACTACGCTTGATATTTATTTTAAGATTAATAATTCCACTTCTCTATTAATTTTGTAATTTTTAATTATCACTCTTAATTTCTCTTCAAAAACAAATTTTTAATTATTAAATTTCAATTTTTTCAAACACAAAATTATTTTTTATATAAATTTGAAAAATTTAAACAGTTGCCATTCTAACAACAAAAATAGTAAAATAAATTGTACTGTTATAAAATAAATTAAAATAATAAGGTACTAGTTTGTTTACAAAATGTACAAAAAATTAAAATTTATTAATTTTTAATTATTATAACAAGAGAATTAATGTTTCTAATAAAGAAAAATCAATATCAACCTTTATTGTGGACAGAGAAATGCATATTACTATGTTTCATATAACAATCCCCCAAAAACCACAAGGAACAATCACCAAACATCAAAAAATTTTTTCGTAAATCCAGTTACTTACTCTTCGACTGCTATGCCGTATTTCATACGAATTTGCTATTAGGACTATAAATTAAATTAAGAACATAAATTACAATTTAAAACTAAATTTAAATTACATTGACATATCGTAGCAAAATTTTAAAAGCTAAATCTAAAATGTAAATAAGAAATAAATTTCATTTTTATTTTTATGATCAATCACAAAATTTTCTACCACATCAATTCCAAAACCACACTTTATGGCCCAAAGAATGCTTTGAAAGAAATGTTAAATAAAAATATTACATATTTTTTTAGATAATCTTTTTAGGTCACACAAAAAATGACCAGAAGGAATTTTCTTTTATATTTTCTTAGAATTTTTTTTTCGTTATAACAAATTTTATCGTTTTCATGTTTTCGACAAAATAAATTTTATCATTTTTGTGGTAAAACGTAAAAAATACCTTTCTATTAAATGTAGGCAATTTTACTATTATTACACTATTATACTATTTCTTTATAAGTATAACATAACTACAAAAAAAATATTAGTAAGGATAAGAGAAAAAATTCTTAAAATCCTAAAATATTTACTTTTAAATTCTTCTTTTAGGTAAGTAATGCAAAAGTACAGTTGAAGTCGTAACGTATAATTTTAAATTATTATATGTACATTATATATCATCACTTACGATATACCATTAATTGAAGATGATATAATAATTTTTTTTTAAAAGGTTAATACTTAATTGAATGACAAAAATGTTAAAATAGAATAATTTATTTATGTTTTTAGTTTTTACCTATAGCGAGTGCTTTAAATCTGTTATTTCCCTATATTTGTAATAGTAATTATAATAATTAGAAACTGTTGAACTATATAAATTAATATTTGTTACACTCTTAATACTTACTACATAAAAATACATAAAATTTATTTTGTGATGCCTCATAAGCCAAACAAAGTATACAAAATCCAAAATCCAAATTCGAAATTCCAAATCGCAATTAAATCTAAACTCGAAAATCCAAATGCAAGTATCCAAACAATTAAATATCCAAATAAGACGTATAAACCAAACAATAAAAATTTGGTGCGCCTATAACATATTAATAGAAGAATTGATTATGGTAAATGCATGGAATAATTATGTAATAAAAATATTATTTATTGTATTTTATATTAATTTTAATGAAATAGACGATGAAAGCTTTAGGATATACACTTTATAATTAAATTTTTCATATTCTATATTTTTGTTTACTTATGTCATATGAAGAATCTAGTTACGTCACAATACTATTTTATTAATTGATATTATATTGGTGATGCATAGTTCGCTGTTGGTTTAATATGGTTCTGAGTTCTGATCTTTCAACATTTCGCCATTTCGGTGTCATTCTAGATTCCATTACAGTTGTACCATTCCAATTTAAATATAATAAAAGAACTTTTCAGTATATTTAAATTAAATCTGTTCCATATAAATTCATTGTTGTATAGGTACATTTAAATGAACTTTGTTAACACTATTCTGAACTTAACATGACTACAAAATTAAATTATTTCAACTAAATTGTTTAGTATATTGAAAAGTCATATCAAAATTCAGAAAGTTTAACAGAATATCATAAAGAAATAAGAAAATCCTTTATTTTAGGGTTTGTCTTATGACTAATAAAAAAAATAACTTTATCAACTCGATAATATAAACATAACCAAATTTTATGGGACAACAAAAGTGGAAGAGGAAAAAATGTCCAACATTAAGAATCCTTTTTCCATTTTCATAACTCCTTTTACGTTTCTTAATGTTTATCACTTGTTTTATCCTTTTCTAAGTATAAAAATTTGGTGTGGAAATTCTTATAGTGAATTTATAATAAAATAAAATTTCCTTTCGTTTATGTAAATTGAAAATTATCATTCGAAGGTAAAAAATGTAAAAATAATAAATGATAAATTCCTTAAATTTATGATAACTTTTTCAATATTCAAAAAAATTTGTCCTAATTTCCATTTATTGATATCAATTTGTGAACGATTGTTAACTAACAATTCGGATATAGATAGATATTGGAATATAAGACCCATCAATACTATTTTTTATATAAGGTTGTCCTATAAATATACATATTTGAAATTAAAATTACTTGTTCAAATTACTTGATTATATTGCAAAAGAGTTTCTTTCATATATGTATTTTTAACCTTAAATTACAATTTCATATTAAATTTTGTTATTTATATTATTAATTGTTAATAATTTGAATTTATTGAAAAAATCAAATTTTTAATTTTTTTTAGGGTTGTTTGAATTTAGAATTCGTATAGAGTCGAGTAATTTAATGATAACAAAATGAACAATTTAATTTTGAAATATGAACTTTGCTTAACTTATAATGGTTTTAGTTTAGTTTATGACTCCTTTAAAATCAACGATCAAATTACTATTATTCTTTAACAATTTGATATTCAGAATTTCTTCATCCGAATTTATCATCTTTTTTTTTTTAAGTATACATATATATGTATTATTTGTATAATATATATACTGTAAGTAGGATATTTTATATGCAAAGTTAATTGTTAGTGGTATTATTTGTCAATATTAATTTGTAGATAAGATTCATAGTAAGTTCAGACTTTCAGTACGTTTTAAATAAAATATCATTTCAACTGATGATATTCTTACGAATTGATAGCAACTGTTGAAATTTTAATCTCCTCTCCATCTACATGTGAAAGCTCAGTAATAACTATAATCATTAATATTTCTTCAATATATATTTAATTGTATACCATTGTATACCAATAAATTAATAAAAAATTATACTTACCCAGATACTCTATTTTCAAATATCTCATACAAATTTTGTATAGAAACAAATACTTTCAAATTTAATCTAACAATCAGAGAGCTAAATTTTCCCGTCGCAGCGCATAAATCACTTTTCCACTTGTCACTTTGTCAATACATTATAAATGTATATATAATAGATATAATAGATTAATTCATCACTTCTAAAAAGCAATACATTTATGCATTCCCCAATTTCTCGCTGGGTCGTCATATAAAACCGACCCAGAGAGAACTGACGTATACCAACGCGTAGGTTAGGTTAGGTACTCTGCTGGTATCGAAATGACAATATATAAAAATATAATGTCCGAGTGAGATAGAAGATAATAAAAGTATTTTCTAGATTTGATATCAACTCGTCAGCCTGACACGATACCAATTTTCACCCGATTCGTATGGATTAGAAGAAAATTCTACGCTCCAAGCGGATAATTACTGCATACAAAATAAAAATGTCAGAGAAAAACAATTGTGTCTTTATATGGTGAGGTGATTGTAATGTAGAGTATTTTTAATGTGTGTATATCGTATATTTAATTTACAATAAAATTGTAGTTTTAATAGTAATAATTATAAATTGTATTATTAATTTAAAATATTAATTAAGAAATCTAATATTAATTAAGAAATCTAATATCTAATGTAAAATTTAATAAATTAATATTGTAATGTCAATAAAAAAACAAATTAAAAATATATTCATTTTTTTCATTTTCAAAAGCAAATTCCAATATGAACATTCTTTGAGCCACCTACCGTAAAATAAATAAACTACAATACCCAACACGATACCTACGCGTCAGTACGAACGTCAGCGGAAGTGGCCTGTGTGTTTGCCATGGGAGAGTATGTATCGTGTCATGCTGGGTTTTAATGATAAAATTTTGCCGCTTGTGCATGAAAAATAGAACGAGATAGAATATTATAGTTTTACATGAGAAAAAAATAGATCGCTGCACAAGGGATTTTTTTTTTTTTTACAAGGGAATTTAAAATAGCTGATTATCTCTGTACAGATCACAGATGGCTCTGTTGAATGGCAGTGGAATTTTATTTAAAAAAATAATAAATCATTTAACTATTATATTTAAAATCAGCAATTAAATATTAATTGCAAATTTTATGATTAAAAATCAATTGTAAAAAATTTATATTTACAAAATTTATATTGAATCTCTCATATAAATATTTCAATTTTTTCTGATATAATTATCACACTTTTCTGAATAATATATATATTAATAAATATTTAAAATTGAATTTGTTGTAATTTAAAAAATGTTAAGTAATTTACTTTATTAAATAATTTAATATATTAATAATAATAATAATATAAAAATTTAATTTTTATTATTATCAACGAACGTTTATAGTTCGGTGATTATTATTATTAAAATTTATTGATTAATATATTATTGTGATGCATTTGTGTCAATTTCATTCAATCAATTAAAGTTTTAAAAAATATACGTATTATTTTTTTGCAAAAACCTGGAAATAATTTCATTACCAATCGTTAATAATATTTTAAAATACAAAATTACTAAATATAAACTCATTATAATAATTGGAAATAATAATTTTAATGGTACAGTCCAAAATAAATTATTTACATCCTTGTACATGAAAAAAAACGGCATAAAGTTAATTAATTTTTTTTTTAAATTATTAACATTTCCATTTTTTACATTTTATATATAAATTTAGTTCAAAATATAATTAACATAAAAAAATGTAAACAATAAAAATTTTTAATGGCAATACTGAAATGTCAAATTTCACCAAAACTGTGATACCATATAAGAAGGATTATCTATGGGTTTTAAAAAATATCAAAAATTATCTATTGCAAAATGAAAATTATCCCTTGCAAAAAAATTATCTGTGGTAAAATTTCACTTGCAAATAAAAATTATCCCTGGTAAATGAAAAATATCCCTTGCAAATGAGAATTTGTTGTTCCCTTCGCACATATTAAATTTCCATAAGAAATAAAACCTTTCGGTCCGTTTTTCATGCACAAGCGGCAAATATTTATCATTAAAATCCAGCATCAGGCATACGCGTTGGTATAATAAGTCGGGCCGACGTTGGTATAAACATTCTCATTGGGGAATTCTCTTCAATTGCAAAATTTCCCGTCAGAGGTCGCTCATCTTCACAACTTCGCATTCGCTCGCATAAGCAGCATATTATAAACAGTGTGGCCATTTTGACTGGATTCCAGTCAAATTTGCTACGAATATGAAATATATGGAAAGAGCATAAATGTTCCCTCTCTTTTTAACACATTAAAATTTTAATATAATGAAAAATTGTTTATGAAGCCTCGATTTTGGTAGTTCTCTTTCTTTTCACCACCGAACTGTTCCTTAAAAAAGAAAGAGACTACTATATCCAGGCTGGATTTACTTATGCTCCTTCCATATATTTCTTATTCGTAGCAAATTTGACTGGATTCCAATGTCGTTACCTAGAAATTATTTTGAATTCAAGCCAGCCAGCTGTTTTTTGACTGGACTATTTTTAGGCGCAAAAATTATACCAGTTAGTTCAGATTACAAAGTTTGGAAAATATCCGTGTGGTTTTTGAGTTCGTATTAGCTTACATATAGTTTGTTAATAGGGAAATTATAAAGTAATCGTTTTTATTACATTTATATACGTATACATTATATGGACTTCAAATAAAATACGTTTGACTAGAAATTTGACTGAAAATTAATTTTTTTTTACTTGAAATTCTGACTGGAATTAATATTTTCGCTAGATTTGTTCCAGTCAAATTTGACTGGAAACGAATTTTTAGGTTGGCCACACTGATTATAATAAATAAACCTAAAGGCCGGCGCGGAATTGGGGCTTTGATCGATAGCGTTCCTTAAAAATGTTTCAACATATGGAAATCAATGTAAGCGAACACAATACCAGCAGTTAACGCTAGGCGAAAAAAACGCCAGAGCTGGCTTTCAACAAGTTGAAAAATGAACAATGAAAAAATAGCTACACTATTTTAATATTGGTGAAAATGAAAAATCAATTTTTTGGGAGGCAAAAACTTGGCAAAATACAAAATATAAAAGTTAAAGTGAACGCTATCGATTAAAGCCCCAATTCTGCGCCGGCCTTAAAACAAAATATAAATAACAAAAATATTCTCGAAAACGAAATTCAAAAATCTAAATTTAGTTACGTTGCGACCATTGCCGAGTTATGATGTTTTGTGTGTTTTTGTTTGGCTTCGGTCGGTTAGAGAAATAATTATTTTTGTTCTTAAATTTGTTGTGTTAAAATGGTTAAATTATTTAATTTAAAAGTTAATACGAAAATAAATGTGAATTAAATAATATTTTTAAAATTAATCAATCAATAAAATTCCAAAATAAAAAATTTGATTTCACTAAAAATTCTTCAGAATCCACAGGTGGTTTAATTGGTTTTAGAGAATGATTCGTTATTCCATGTATTTGTATTATATACATACTTATTGTAAATGTAAATAATTAATATTTGTATTTGTACATGTATTCGACTGTGAATGTGAAGTGAATTCATTTTTACCTGGAAAAATTAAAAAAAAAATGGTTAACAATTTAATTATGTGAAATATCATAAAATCATGGTTAGTTTTCATACAAAATAATCTTTTCATTTCTTAAATCTAATATTTTCTTCTACATTTCCACGAAAATATAATATTTAAATTTTTTTTTTGCTTAAGAAAAGTGATCAAATTTGATCTAAAAGGTGTTCATTTGATAATGTATTAGTGTTAAAAGAGCATAATTTTTTTTAGTTTCATTTTATATTATACACTATTTTTTTCATTAAGATTGTGGCGCAATCGCCCTGAGTAAAAGAAGTTAACAAAGCAAAATTTTTGTTAGATTGTGTGTGAGATGCACCTTTGAATTTACAGAAATGTAATAATAAGTGTATAAATAAAATATTTCAATAAGAAATATACTTATTATAAAATATTCAAGATATAATTTCTTGATTTTGTGGTTTTTATTTTCGTCTTAAGTGAATCACGAATTTTATCTTTGAAAATTAGAAAATTTAAATAATAAATTATAATAAATAATTTTATAAGTATAAATATAAGAAAAGAATATGGAAGAACGAGAAAGACAGAAAAGCATAAATATTTATTGGATTACCTGCATTTTTTTAATATTTAGGATAACCAGCTGTTTATGTTCAGGTAAAAAGATTTATTTTATATGTACCTTTAATTTTGTATTTAAATTATCATGAAAGAGTCTATAAAAATTAGTTAGGCTAGCGTCTCTTTCTTTAAATCAAAAATTAATATAAGGTAGTTTCATCCATTGAAATTTTTTGCTTCTGTGTGCTTACAAACTTAACTGAGTTAGTCCGTTTGGAGGTAGCCAGGTGAAATACATTTCAGAATGTTTGTATAGAATCAGCCACGGAGATTATTTGAATACCTGAAAATATTCAACAAAATTTCGTTGTGATAAAAAAATTATTGTTTTTATTAAATTTTATTATGATAGCATGACTAACAAATTAATAAAATCTTATCATTTTCAATCAAAAATTTTCTAAAAATATATTTCTGATAAAGGTGAGGAGTTTCTACACTCATTCTATACCAAAATTAATTTTACAAATGAATTTGAAAAAATAACTAAATTTCTAAGGTGAGTCACTGAGGTTTTGAAGTGGTGGTGGTTAAATTTGTTTAGACGTAGTATAAAATTAATTTCTTCAAAAAAAAGTTATTCAAAGATTTTCAAAATTTGTTAAATTTGAATTTTTTAAATTAAATTGGGAAGGGAAGAAATGTTTCACTACAAAAAAAATTGCCAGGCAAAATTAGATTTTTTCAAATTACTTACATTGATTTGGAAAAATACTTACGAATTTAACGACAACTCTGAACTGGAAATGTAATTTTAGGTTCACTTAACCAACATAAAAAAGAATTCTTTGGAAAATAAGAAAAAATTGATTCTTGGTTTTTTGCTATAACTTGGGCAAATTTTGTTACTACCTAATAAAAAAAATGGCAAAGGGTTTCTTGTTACTAAATAAAAAAATGGCAAAGGGCGTAAAACATCGACACTCTTCAATATCACTATAATTTTGGTGTCTATGGACGGGGAATTTTCATTTTAATAAAAATATCCAAACCAATTCCAAATCTTTAAATTTCGTAAGTTAATAGCAAAAAAACTTGAAAAAAACTCGGAAGCCACCTTCAAGATGCTTTAATTTACTCAATTTTTAAGATACAATAAAAAATCACAATAGATTTTGAAAATATATATAGATATCAATCTTTAATCTCGTATATATATAGAACATAAATATCAGACAAAGATTTCTATATTTTTAAATGACTCCATTCAACTAGGTGTTTTCTAAGTACTTATTAAGATACTTCAGTCGTCCAACTCGTATTGTCCAACTCTTTTACTACTAAGTCTTGAGTACCGCAGGGAAGTCAAATTGGCGCACTTATGTTTATTCTGTCTACTAACGATGTTACATATATTACTTATTAAACATTCAGAAACTAACATATGGTGACGATATGAAAATTTCAAGGAGTTGGACAGTAGGTATCCTATTTCAAATTTCAAAATGATTTAAATAATTTTACGCTATTATTAAACGACGATTTACTAAACTTAACTAAAACTGAATTTAATATATATATTTTAATAATTAATATTTAACTAAAATCTTGCCGCGAACTAACCAGCAACCGCACTTTTCATTGATTTCGACTAGAATCCTCAATAATTCACATCTCCTCACCACGGTACGGTTACTGGCTGCTCTCTCTCTTCTCGTGAGAGGACAGAATCCTTCGACTTATATTGTTAATGTAACTGAGAAAAAGGATTCGTTTTATTTCTCGTGCTATGTCACTTAACACTATGATGGTGGTGTTGCAAGATCTTTTTTATATTTTCAATGCCATTAAATCGAATATTGAAGTATATATAGTATAATTAAATTCTAAATGCGAAGCATTAAGTATTATAATACTACAGTTCTTCTACAAATATATTAATTTCAAACCGGTAATAATCATTTGTTACGTAGAATCAAAATGTTACTAGGCAAAATATATCGTCGTCGTTCAGTGAAAATTAACTAAGTCCAAAATATTAGTTAAGTCCAGTTAGTGACTTTTCACTGTTTAAAAATTAGATAAAATCGGACTTAAGGATTTTTACATACTCAATAACTCTTAAATTGTATGTAGGAGGACTTAGGGAGTTTTCTTAGGTGATACTTTGAAATGTTAGTAATTTTTTGGTATACTTAACACATTTTCCCTAAAAATGGACTTAGTTAGTTTTCACAGAACGACGACGATATTTAACAGGCAAAAAAATCTAAATTGCTATCCGTTTTTAATATTTTATGGATATCATATATAAAATGTCAATTTAATTTTTTAGAATCCAAGTATAAATGGCATTACCACTAAAATATGCTAAAATCGGTTTATAGTTTAGGCAAACTGATAAAACGTGAACTGATTTTGAAAAATATTTTCAGTATGAAAATTGTTTTGACAATGAAAAGAAAAATATTTACACTATGGTTTTTATTTTTAAATAACGATTTATTACTAACAAAAATTTAACAAAACAAAAATTTAAGTTTTACAAAAATTTAAATAACAAAAATTTAAGTTTTACTGATATAAATTTAACTACATATATCGAAACATATGGACATGTTAAATAAATTCGAAGAATATTTATGCTATTAGAAGGGAAATAGAAGGGAAATTTAGGACACTATGCTATTAGTGTCCTATAAATATCACCATAAAAGATTTCAAAATTCAATTAAAAAAATTGAAATTGATTTATGAAATTTTCTTTCTCGAAAAATTAATCGTTTAAATTCTATTGAAATAAATTTACTTAAAAATGATATTGACATTTTGAAATACAATCATCACATGCAATATATTTTTCAAAAATTTATGATTAGTAAGAAAAATATCTGAAAAAAAAAACAAAACAAAATGCAAAGTTGTTAAAATAACGAGTTTTGAATATTTAAAATTTTTAAGCGGAAACGATAAATACCTTCATCAACATCAACACTGTTACGACTTTATGAGAAATCTATACTGTGGCAATTTTGATAGTTTTTTATTCAAATAAAGTAAAACTTATAAATTTTAACTGAAATTTAACCAATATAGAAAGGAAATTTAAAATTTTAATCGCCTACAAGTGCATAACGAATTTAACAAATAAAAGAAATTGTGAAATTTCGTAAAAACTAATATATAATTTATAATATAATATAAAATTCTTTATTAACCATTCCAAATTTTTCAAAATCAAAATAAAATGTTAATTTTATGTGTAATAAAGCAATCAGCAAATTATTGGGCTAACTAACATTTTTATTTAAAGAAGCATTTCTCAATTCTGAAAAATATGCTGTGTAAAATATGACTGAGTATTAAAGGAATTAATATACATATTTTGACTTCTATAGTGTAAAATCACTAAGAAAGACAAGGCAACTCGATCACACTATCAGGAGTCCCACTGCAGGTTAGTTATGATGGGAATAATGCTAAGGAAGGGCATATAAACCATTTATCGGGCAACAACCCCTCGATTATGTAACCAAATGCCTTATGAAATTATTCGTAAGAGATTAGGAATTAGGACTATCTAAAACTGGAGATTATTTAAGGATTAAATTACTTTAGCACTATTGTGCTGGTTGAATTACGTAACTCATTTTGTATTATATCATTTCCTCGATTCATGGAAGACATCTTTGAACAGGCACAGCTTCGTTGGTAATATACTGGCCTGGAAGATCAGAAACTTTAGTCACAGTTTTCTAATTATAAACATTTTAAATTCACGATGCTATCAAACAATAGTCATGTTAATCAAAAAATAAATACTTAAGTATACTTAATTTTGCCAAATTTCAAAATGGTTTTAATGCATTACTGTAACTGAAATAAATATTCGAAAAATTGATATAATTAAGTTAAGAATTTTATTTTTTTGCACATAAATATCAATTACTCGTGAACGTAGTCTTGTTTACACATTAAAGTAATCTAAGCTCTAATATATATATTTATGATTTTAATGCAATTTAAAAATTTCTTATCAGTCTGTTTATTTTTCTTATCGCATGATAGAAGTAATATTATTCATGTAAGATTATGGCGTTTTAAATTTTTTGAAAAAGCTTATTTTTACCCAAGAAAATCCAATCGTAACCTAAAAATCAAAATTTTTCAATTCTAATAGTATTTCAATTTCTACCTTAAACTTTGATCGACTGAAAGTATAATTTTGTTTGTAATTTTGTCATTTACATAATTTCAATTTACAAATCTTTGAATTTTTCTACACAAATTTTGTAAAAGTTAAATTATTTCCGCTTATAAATACATAAGTATACAATTTGAAAAATCCAATTAATCACAATTAATAAAAATTTTACTATCATTCCAATAAATCAATTATAAAATAAGGTTGTCCATTTGTGAAAAATAATCTTCCAATCAATCATTTTAAATAGAAATTTTTTTTTGTGATTTTCAATCATATGAAAAATATTTTATTTAAATTTTGAATATTAAATAACGACATTTTGCTTAGTTTTCCATATAAATTATTTATCTTTCTTCTATGTACCAAAAAAAATGTCCGAACACTTTTTTTTTGCTGATTTTATTATTTTCAATATCTTAGTTAAAAAAAAATGTATGATAAATTTTCTTAATTTACTTAGTACGATACGAGTATAAGTATACGAAAAAAATTTATGGGTATAGGTAAATAAATATACTTATTTTTCTTGAATCAGTTTTTTGTTTTGTTTTGATGATTTTCAATTTTACTTCCATGAAATAAAATGTTTTTTGCTATTAAGTAGAAATCAAAACTTCATGTAAATAAATATATAAG
The DNA here is from genome assembly GCA_949752835.1 of Empis stercorea. Lineage (NCBI taxonomy): Eukaryota > Metazoa > Arthropoda > Insecta > Diptera > Empididae > Empis > Empis stercorea. The sequence goes on along the minus strand of OX457087.1, from coordinate 48,307,443 downwards.
TATACACATTTTTAATAACTTACTAAATAGCACGGTGTATGGTTACTACTGCCCTAAATTATTAAAAAGAGAATGGTTTTAGAGAATGATTCGTTATTCCATGTATTTGTATTATATACATACTTATTGTAAATGTAAATAATTAATATTTGTATTTGTACATGTATTCGACTGTGAATGTGAAGTGAATTCATTTTTACCTGGAAAAATTAAAAAAAAAATGGTTAACAATTTAATTATGTGAAATATCATAAAATCATGGTTAGTTTTCATACAAAATAATCTTTTCATTTCTTAAATCTAATATTTTCTTCTACATTTCCACGAAAATATAATATTTAAATTTTTTTTTTGCTTAAGAAAAGTGATCAAATTTGATCTAAAAGGTGTTCATTTGATAATGTATTAGTGTTAAAAGAGCATAATTTTTTTTAGTTTCATTTTATATTATACACTATTTTTTTCATTAAGATTGTGGCGCAATCGCCCTGAGTAAAAGAAGTTAACAAAGCAAAATTTTTGTTAGATTGTGTGTGAGATGCACCTTTGAATTTACAGAAATGTAATAATAAGTGTATAAATAAAATATTTCAATAAGAAATATACTTATTATAAAATATTCAAGATATAATTTCTTGATTTTGTGGTTTTTATTTTCGTCTTAAGTGAATCACGAATTTTATCTTTGAAAATTAGAAAATTTAAATAATAAATTATAATAAATAATTTTATAAGTATAAATATAAGAAAAGAATATGGAAGAACGAGAAAGACAGAAAAGCATAAATATTTATTGGATTACCTGCATTTTTTTAATATTTAGGATAACCAGCTGTTTATGTTCAGGTAAAAAGATTTATTTTATATGTACCTTTAATTTTGTATTTAAATTATCATGAAAGAGTCTATAAAAATTAGTTAGGCTAGCGTCTCTTTCTTTAAATCAAAAATTAATATAAGGTAGTTTCATCCATTGAAATTTTTTGCTTCTGTGTGCTTACAAACTTAACTGAGTTAGTCCGTTTGGAGGTAGCCAGGTGAAATACATTTCAGAATGTTTGTATAGAATCAGCCACGGAGATTATTTGAATACCTGAAAATATTCAACAAAATTTCGTTGTGATAAAAAAATTATTGTTTTTATTAAATTTTATTATGATAGCATGACTAACAAATTAATAAAATCTTATCATTTTCAATCAAAAATTTTCTAAAAATATATTTCTGATAAAGGTGAGGAGTTTCTACACTCATTCTATACCAAAATTAATTTTACAAATGAATTTGAAAAAATAACTAAATTTCTAAGGTGAGTCACTGAGGTTTTGAAGTGGTGGTGGTTAAATTTGTTTAGACGTAGTATAAAATTAATTTCTTCAAAAAAAAGTTATTCAAAGATTTTCAAAATTTGTTAAATTTGAATTTTTTAAATTAAATTGGGAAGGGAAGAAATGTTTCACTACAAAAAAAATTGCCAGGCAAAATTAGATTTTTTCAAATTACTTACATTGATTTGGAAAAATACTTACGAATTTAACGACAACTCTGAACTGGAAATGTAATTTTAGGTTCACTTAACCAACATAAAAAAGAATTCTTTGGAAAATAAGAAAAAATTGATTCTTGGTTTTTTGCTATAACTTGGGCAAATTTTGTTACTACCTAATAAAAAAAATGGCAAAGGGTTTCTTGTTACTAAATAAAAAAATGGCAAAGGGCGTAAAACATCGACACTCTTCAATATCACTATAATTTTGGTGTCTATGGACGGGGAATTTTCATTTTAATAAAAATATCCAAACCAATTCCAAATCTTTAAATTTCGTAAGTTAATAGCAAAAAAACTTGAAAAAAACTCGGAAGCCACCTTCAAGATGCTTTAATTTACTCAATTTTTAAGATACAATAAAAAATCACAATAGATTTTGAAAATATATATAGATATCAATCTTTAATCTCGTATATATATAGAACATAAATATCAGACAAAGATTTCTATATTTTTAAATGACTCCATTCAACTAGGTGTTTTCTAAGTACTTATTAAGATACTTCAGTCGTCCAACTCGTATTGTCCAACTCTTTTACTACTAAGTCTTGAGTACCGCAGGGAAGTCAAATTGGCGCACTTATGTTTATTCTGTCTACTAACGATGTTACATATATTACTTATTAAACATTCAGAAACTAACATATGGTGACGATATGAAAATTTCAAGGAGTTGGACAGTAGGTATCCTATTTCAAATTTCAAAATGATTTAAATAATTTTACGCTATTATTAAACGACGATTTACTAAACTTAACTAAAACTGAATTTAATATATATATTTTAATAATTAATATTTAACTAAAATCTTGCCGCGAACTAACCAGCAACCGCACTTTTCATTGATTTCGACTAGAATCCTCAATAATTCACATCTCCTCACCACGGTACGGTTACTGGCTGCTCTCTCTCTTCTCGTGAGAGGACAGAATCCTTCGACTTATATTGTTAATGTAACTGAGAAAAAGGATTCGTTTTATTTCTCGTGCTATGTCACTTAACACTATGATGGTGGTGTTGCAAGATCTTTTTTATATTTTCAATGCCATTAAATCGAATATTGAAGTATATATAGTATAATTAAATTCTAAATGCGAAGCATTAAGTATTATAATACTACAGTTCTTCTACAAATATATTAATTTCAAACCGGTAATAATCATTTGTTACGTAGAATCAAAATGTTACTAGGCAAAATATATCGTCGTCGTTCAGTGAAAATTAACTAAGTCCAAAATATTAGTTAAGTCCAGTTAGTGACTTTTCACTGTTTAAAAATTAGATAAAATCGGACTTAAGGATTTTTACATACTCAATAACTCTTAAATTGTATGTAGGAGGACTTAGGGAGTTTTCTTAGGTGATACTTTGAAATGTTAGTAATTTTTTGGTATACTTAACACATTTTCCCTAAAAATGGACTTAGTTAGTTTTCACAGAACGACGACGATATTTAACAGGCAAAAAAATCTAAATTGCTATCCGTTTTTAATATTTTATGGATATCATATATAAAATGTCAATTTAATTTTTTAGAATCCAAGTATAAATGGCATTACCACTAAAATATGCTAAAATCGGTTTATAGTTTAGGCAAACTGATAAAACGTGAACTGATTTTGAAAAATATTTTCAGTATGAAAATTGTTTTGACAATGAAAAGAAAAATATTTACACTATGGTTTTTATTTTTAAATAACGATTTATTACTAACAAAAATTTAACAAAACAAAAATTTAAGTTTTACAAAAATTTAAATAACAAAAATTTAAGTTTTACTGATATAAATTTAACTACATATATCGAAACATATGGACATGTTAAATAAATTCGAAGAATATTTATGCTATTAGAAGGGAAATAGAAGGGAAATTTAGGACACTATGCTATTAGTGTCCTATAAATATCACCATAAAAGATTTCAAAATTCAATTAAAAAAATTGAAATTGATTTATGAAATTTTCTTTCTCGAAAAATTAATCGTTTAAATTCTATTGAAATAAATTTACTTAAAAATGATATTGACATTTTGAAATACAATCATCACATGCAATATATTTTTCAAAAATTTATGATTAGTAAGAAAAATATCTGAAAAAAAAAACAAAACAAAATGCAAAGTTGTTAAAATAACGAGTTTTGAATATTTAAAATTTTTAAGCGGAAACGATAAATACCTTCATCAACATCAACACTGTTACGACTTTATGAGAAATCTATACTGTGGCAATTTTGATAGTTTTTTATTCAAATAAAGTAAAACTTATAAATTTTAACTGAAATTTAACCAATATAGAAAGGAAATTTAAAATTTTAATCGCCTACAAGTGCATAACGAATTTAACAAATAAAAGAAATTGTGAAATTTCGTAAAAACTAATATATAATTTATAATATAATATAAAATTCTTTATTAACCATTCCAAATTTTTCAAAATCAAAATAAAATGTTAATTTTATGTGTAATAAAGCAATCAGCAAATTATTGGGCTAACTAACATTTTTATTTAAAGAAGCATTTCTCAATTCTGAAAAATATGCTGTGTAAAATATGACTGAGTATTAAAGGAATTAATATACATATTTTGACTTCTATAGTGTAAAATCACTAAGAAAGACAAGGCAACTCGATCACACTATCAGGAGTCCCACTGCAGGTTAGTTATGATGGGAATAATGCTAAGGAAGGGCATATAAACCATTTATCGGGCAACAACCCCTCGATTATGTAACCAAATGCCTTATGAAATTATTCGTAAGAGATTAGGAATTAGGACTATCTAAAACTGGAGATTATTTAAGGATTAAATTACTTTAGCACTATTGTGCTGGTTGAATTACGTAACTCATTTTGTATTATATCATTTCCTCGATTCATGGAAGACATCTTTGAACAGGCACAGCTTCGTTGGTAATATACTGGCCTGGAAGATCAGAAACTTTAGTCACAGTTTTCTAATTATAAACATTTTAAATTCACGATGCTATCAAACAATAGTCATGTTAATCAAAAAATAAATACTTAAGTATACTTAATTTTGCCAAATTTCAAAATGGTTTTAATGCATTACTGTAACTGAAATAAATATTCGAAAAATTGATATAATTAAGTTAAGAATTTTATTTTTTTGCACATAAATATCAATTACTCGTGAACGTAGTCTTGTTTACACATTAAAGTAATCTAAGCTCTAATATATATATTTATGATTTTAATGCAATTTAAAAATTTCTTATCAGTCTGTTTATTTTTCTTATCGCATGATAGAAGTAATATTATTCATGTAAGATTATGGCGTTTTAAATTTTTTGAAAAAGCTTATTTTTACCCAAGAAAATCCAATCGTAACCTAAAAATCAAAATTTTTCAATTCTAATAGTATTTCAATTTCTACCTTAAACTTTGATCGACTGAAAGTATAATTTTGTTTGTAATTTTGTCATTTACATAATTTCAATTTACAAATCTTTGAATTTTTCTACACAAATTTTGTAAAAGTTAAATTATTTCCGCTTATAAATACATAAGTATACAATTTGAAAAATCCAATTAATCACAATTAATAAAAATTTTACTATCATTCCAATAAATCAATTATAAAATAAGGTTGTCCATTTGTGAAAAATAATCTTCCAATCAATCATTTTAAATAGAAATTTTTTTTTGTGATTTTCAATCATATGAAAAATATTTTATTTAAATTTTGAATATTAAATAACGACATTTTGCTTAGTTTTCCATATAAATTATTTATCTTTCTTCTATGTACCAAAAAAAATGTCCGAACACTTTTTTTTTGCTGATTTTATTATTTTCAATATCTTAGTTAAAAAAAAATGTATGATAAATTTTCTTAATTTACTTAGTACGATACGAGTATAAGTATACGAAAAAAATTTATGGGTATAGGTAAATAAATATACTTATTTTTCTTGAATCAGTTTTTTGTTTTGTTTTGATGATTTTCAATTTTACTTCCATGAAATAAAATGTTTTTTGCTATTAAGTAGAAATCAAAACTTCATGTAAATAAATATATAAGTATACACATTTTTAATAACTTACTAAATAGCACGGTGTATGGTTACTACTGCCCTAAATTATTAAAAAAAAAATGCTTGTCCATTTAAATAACCGATAGCCTAGCTAAGCAGATCGTAATTCTATATAAGTATACTTATAATTTACTATATGTATATATATTGCATTAACATCGTTGTATACATATTTGATAGTCGGATTAAATTCAAAATTATAAAAATATAGTAAATAAAAATTATGAAAAAATCATTTGATATTTTAGCTTTCTTAGTGTAATAAGCGTTTTAATTATAAACAATAATAATGGTTAGATAATTTATTTTTTTAATTTGAAAAAAGTTTTATTAATTAAAATAAATATTGAAATAAAGATAAAAAATTATTTAAATATTCTGTTTAATTTGTAAAAATTTTTTTTTTAGCTTTGTAGTATTTTTCTTCATATAGTCAAATAATTTAACTTATCCTGTCAAGTTATTTAAACAAGACTAACAAAGTAAAAGTAAAACGATAACGTAAATTATTTACTTACTGATGTGAAAATTTAGAAAATTATTCATAAGTTTTGTCTCTAATTTGTTAATGTAGAGTAGACATTATTTATAATTCGGTCCAGTGTATAAGTAATGGATAAGAGAGGAAGCGGTGCGAAGAAAGAAAAAGTTTCGGCGATGAAATTTATCATAGATGAGATTTTCTTATCACTGAAATATAATTTTGAAATAAGTATACTTATTGCAAGTGAAAGTGCTTTTTTCAAAAGTCAGGCCAGATTCAGTATTTTGATCCTTCTACAACATATCGCTGGACATTTCCATTGCAGCTGTTTTACATTATCAATTCAAAAATTTATGTTAGTGTATACTGTATAGGATAATTAAATTTACTTTATTTATTTACAAAACCCGCACAACAAGAGCACCAGCAAACAATTATTGTGCTAAGCACATATTATTATCCTTTTGTACATATATCAACTTCATTCTTTTCTGTAGTTTTTACACTATTAGGCCCTAAAGTACATTTAACACCACATAAATAAATAAACATTCCGTTTAATAACACTGGGGAAAAAATATCCTCCGTAATATTTTTTCATTATTCTTTTTTGTTTGAAATAATTGCAACAAAAAGACAACATTAAAAAATATTTCATAGGGGAATTGTAAAAAAAATTCATCCTTTCCTTTGCATTTAGTTTCTGGTTATACCGGATGTCGACACCGTATCACATATTTGGCGACTCCATGAATTGCATTTATAAACATGTTAAGGTTGTCCTGTCCTTGTCTGATAAAAATTCTAATGTCTACGACGAAACATTGCATTTGAAAATGGATTATTGTTTTTGGTGAAAGGTTAACGAAATTTTTAGTGTGTTTATTTCGAAAATTTAATTTAAAACTTTTTTTTTTGGTAGAAAATTAATTAGACAGGCGTTCATATCTAAATAAAAAAGTTTATATATATATATAAATGAATTATGGAATAGAAAATAATTTTACTTGAAATTTTATGTCATTTTCGTTTTTGTTAAATATAAAAAAAACTACGGACTGTACATGCTGCCTTAAAAGTGCAAGAAATTTACGTCGTTGTTCAATGTTTTTTTAAAAAGGAAAAGTAGTAACACCCGAAGTCAGTTTTAAAAGTATATATTAAATAATAAATGAGTGTTAAATGTTGCACATTTTTATGTAATATGTATTTTCAATTTAGAATTCAGGTGTATAAATTTTAAACTAAGTATAATAAGAAATGGAATTAAGTATACTTAATATAAATAATTTTGCTAAATTTGGAAGAGAAGTTGTAGAAAAAATATTCAATATTCAGAAATATTACATTGATACTTCGATACCATTGATTGGTAAAGCAAATTCAATGTTGGATTTCATCAAGCGATGGTCTAAGGAATTTGAGGATCCATTCATCCTTAAATCTTTATTTACTTCTCTTGTTAGGCCTAACCTTGCGTATGCAAGACAAGTTTGGTCTCCCTAATTATTGGGACCATATAATAGAGAGATTCGAATCAGTGCAAAAAAAATATACGCTTTACGTAACTTAAATTGGTTAAACCCAGTGATTTTACCTCCATACAAGGACAGGTTTTAATCTTGCAACTAAAATCCCTAGTATCAAGGAGACTAATTGCGGATATTCTATTTATAAAATTAAGTTGGCCAGATAAACTCTACTACTCGGTTTCGGTCGGAAAATATATTTCGAGAAATATTGAACCGTACGAACTATGGTAAATCTGAACCAATTAATAGAATGTTTTTAAGGATATATATAACCATAAAAGTCATATAGAATTCTTTCTTTTTCCAAAGAAGAAAATAAGAAAAATTTAATTTTACATGTGTGATATAATAATTTGTTATTGACTTAGTTTTTGTTTTAAAAGTTTTTCATTTTTATACTTTGAAACTTAAAATTTTTTTCAAATTTTATATTAAAAACTTTATTATAAGTAATTATCAATATTTTAATTTATATAATAATTTTGAAATTTACATAACTATAATTTTACTATATAAGTTATCATTTTACTATTTGGTAATATGTTTGTACTAAACGTAAAAATAAATAAACTGGTTTTTTGTAATAAAAGATTTTCAATCAATATCTAATGAACTGATCACAAGATATTAATTTTTTTATAAAATTCTTAAAATTGGAAATATTTTACATAAGTAATAATTATATAGATTAAGAAAATTAATAAATTGATTTTATGAATTAATTAAATTATAATTCACAAAACTAATTATTATAAAATTAAATCATAAGGTTTTCATTTGCCATTTTTACTTTGAAAATAAATTAATAAAACCAAATACTTAAATACCTGTCATAGTCGTAAAGGATATTCTTATATAGCACTTTAATCCATCAGTTACTCTCGCCGGTCATGACGCTGACACGTGTGGCGCAGAAGTTCTGAAATGACAAAAAAAATTTATATATGTATGGAAATGTATAGAAGTTGATAAACTCGACGTTTTCGTGACGCACTTGACACTCTTGCCACAGAAAAGTTCAATCGATTTCAACTTTTTGACGCGTTTCCGCGTTCAAATGTCATTGTAAAAAACATACTTATGTCAATATTTTTATATTGATATTCCAAATTCTCTGATCGAGTAATATAGATTTAATATATTAATTTTTTTTTTTAAATTTAAGTATTACAATATATTTTTAGGTTATAAAAGTTACCAAATGAAATTAATTTAAACGAAATTCATGCTGCGTTGACGCCTGAGAGTATCTATTCAAAGCGTCACCAGCGTCTTTTGACATTCGAACGCGTCATATGATACACGCGTCACCGGCGTGAGTAACTACAGCATAAGGCAATTTTAGGCATGTTGAACGGCAACTAAAATTAAATAAGTATGTATTTAAATAATGTTTTATTTTTTTTATTTTTATATAATATTTCTGCCAAATATTACTTTTCAAAAATATCGATTATTACATGCAACATTCAATATTCAATAAGAGTGTAAACTTGCTCTAACTATTTTTTCATTTAGAAAAAGAAACCATAAAAGAGAAAAAATTTAACTTCATTATATATAACGATTTTTTTTTGTAGAACGATTAAGTAACCTCATTCCGATATTAAGAAATAATAAATACTTAAGTATATATACAAGCTACAAGGTAAGAATGAGTATTGAATTTTTTTTTATATTCTTCTACTCAAATGCATTTTCCCATTCGGTTTTTTTCTCTACAATAATTTTGGTTACCCAGAGTGGATTTTTTTTTATGTTCAAGGAATTTTTTATATGATTGAAACATTTTTGTATAAGTATATAATATAAGTATATATGTATAATTTTTTTTTTCTATTAATAATTTGTAATCAAGATATTTATTTAACTATACTCGTATTCGTGATTCGTATAAATGTTCATATTTAAACAAGAAAACAATATTATGATAGTGCAAAGCATAAATGCACCTTGGTATAGTTCAGTTCTGCTATAAATATACATACATACTATAATACCATAATAAAGTATCAGAAATAAATAATACATGTACTAACATAAGAAATTTCTTCATTACATTATTTTCTTGTTTGAAGTTTCTTTCATTGCTCAGTTTCTTTTCATTATGCTTTCTGTATGAATTTTGAGTACAGACTTCCCATATGCAATTTTAATATATTTTATTATTAGGAAAAAAGTTCATCGCACCTTGAAAAACGAAAAATAAGTACTTGTGTTCGACTTATAAACTGGTAGGCTTATACGCTATAATATCATCATTATTAGGTATAACAAAAAAAAAATAATTATTTTTGAATTTTGCCTACGGGGAAATAAAAATAATGCCAAATTTATATATGTATATAAAAGCGCGTATGACGTCAAAAGGTCACAATTTTACTACTACATTTGTGCCTTTTTAATAAAGAAACGACTTCAATTTTAAGTATATGATATTTCTAGTCTAGGCAATGTAAAGAGAATAAATTGCTTATTTAGTTTTATAGTCTTTTTTCGTATTTTTCTATTGTATTCTAATTATATAGTAAATTATTTTAAAACTTCATCTAAATAATGTCAAAAATAATCCAAGTTTTTATATTAACGCTTCGCCTGTAATTAAGCTTTTGTCGAATCGAAGTTCGAATGGTGTTGCGAATGCCGAGAACAATTCTATCATAAGGTTGAATGTAAACTTTCCGATTATATGTAAATCCATGGAAACATACTATACACATCACAAAAATGTAGTTGTAGATGATGACTAAATTGCTAACAATATATTTGTTTAATGAAATTTCATTCAATTAATTTATCGTTTGGTGAATATTACCCAAGCTACTATGCTTTTTTCAAGGATAAAGTTTGTTCTTGTTGTCAAGTTTTCCGGTAAACCGTGCTTTTATATCCTTGCGTCCAGGGATCTGTCACAACATGCTGGTTTATATACTTAACTAAATCGTATACCGTACTAATATTAGTCCCATTTATTTCTAATTAAACATTAAAGAGAAATACAGAGACAATAACAATTTTAGGTTTTTTATCTATCATTCTATCTATTGAGATCAAAATGGTTAAAGAAAAATGTGGAAAGAACTTGTAGAAGTTCGCTTGAAAAATGTTATGGTTGAATCTATTTGGGAGTGTCAGTTTCTAAGTAAGATACTATAAAATGTTATAGTTTTTATTCTAATACTAAAAATGATCAAATAATTTTGAAATATGTAATAATATACAATTTTTTTAAATTTTTTTTATCAATTTCGATTACTTTTTACTATTCTTAACATTTATTATTAAAATTAAATATAAGCCCACAATAAAACTTGATTTCTTAATTAAACTAAAATAATAATTAATTACTTTTGATTTTACTTTTTCATTCCGAAATTACATAAATAATAAACAAAACTAAATAATATATATATAAATAGCAATTCTAAATTATAATTGAATCGTCATTATTCAAAGAAATTATAGTAAAAACCATAAAATATTCGAATAAAGAAAATTGTTAAATATAAAATATCTATCTACCCCCACGATGTCGACTTTCTTTTCTTTAAGTTTACGCAAAACTAAAAAAAAATCATTTATATACTTATAAGTACTCTTCAAAGTTTACAATCATAAATTCATGTCCCCTAAAATCAAATTAACTTTTTGCCAAACAGTGTTTTTTTTTGTCATTCTTTGCCAAAAAAAGACTAATATTAAATATTAAATTTCCTTCTGTAATTAATCCTTTACAATTTCACATTTTCTCTGGTATTTTCCCATTTATAATAAAATAAATTTTCATTATTTTCGCATAAACAACTAAACAAAAAAAAAATTCCATTTATAAATTTCAAATTAAATTAAATTTTATATTATTTCAACCATAACCAAAGTTCGCTTTGCCTACCATCCCATAACTTTAATATTTATATTCAAATTTTTGTTAAATGAAATATTTGAAATCTTCGTAAGGTAATCAAGTTAATGGTTCAATAATTTTTTATTCTTATATAAATGAAAAAAAAAAGGAATTAAAATTTGTTCTTTTTTTTTTATTTTAAAAGCAAGAAAGCCTGTTGCAAATATTGTGAAAATTCTTCTAAAAAAGTTAATTAAGGAAATCATAAAAAAATTTTTTTTTTTGTTTTTAAGTAACTTTATAAAATTTTTCATAATTCGAAGGAAATTGTTGCGGTGTGGAATTGTTCTTAAAATAAATATTTTTTTTCCTTTAAGTATATTTAGTAAATTATATATTGTTGCTGGGGATCAAATTGATTTTTATTAATTTTGAATTTTTCAAAATTGTTTATTTTAAGTACGCAACGTAAGAAATTTAGAAATTCAAAGTATATTCTTAAGTATATAATATTTAATACTCCTAATAATTTTTGGAGAAAATTTGATTGGATATTAATTTTAAAATTCTTATCGATTCACACTAAATAATATTAAGTCTTAATTAATTAAGAAATAATAATGTCATTTAACAATGTTATATATATTTTGGAACTTGTCATATAAATTAACAGGATTAGGTGCTATTTAGGAGGAATTAATGTTTGAGCACCGAATTTTTAAATACGGTATAGTTAAATAACACCAGAAATGGCACCAAATGTTCGTAATGTTCATTTCCATTTTTATGCATACGAAAAAAATGCCTACAATAAAAAGTATATTAGCCATAGAAAGTTGCCTTCCTATAATTTAATAAATTTAGGTTCCCTTTCTTACCTGAAAGATTCAAGGTAAAAAATAGCTATATAAAATTATGAAGGTAAAAAAGAATAAAATTTTGGTTCATCATAAATTTGGTTCAAGTGTGATTGGATTTTAGGACAAAAACCGAATTGAACAAAAAAATATATTTTTTTTTGTTTTATATTAATCAAATTTTACGTATAGGAAACGGATACCCGAGATGTGCTTTTATACTAGAGAAGGTTAAGGCTTCTAAATATTTTCCCCTTTGCTTTAATGAATGAATTGTTTATTACACCAATTTCTTTTCAGACACACTTTCTTACACTTTCTTACACCCTCCATGGTGTAGAAAATTTTTGCGTTCTTTTGACTACACTTTCTACACTTTCTAAACTTTTTTTTAATCGGCGCCTAGAAAAAGTGTACACTTTTCTACACCCTCAAATTTGAAGGTGTAGAAAGTGGAGATGTAATTAATATTTTTTTTACTTTTTAAGATGGAAATAAGTATATACTATTCGTCAATTAAATAATGTTTTAATCACAAATTATGAGAAAAAGTATAACAATTTAAAATTATAAAGAATTTTGTTAGGGTGTAATAAAAGTATGTGTTTTTTCACACCTTACACTTTCCTACACCACAGTTTTTTGACAATTCCCAACATGGTGTGGTGTAGAAAAAAAAATTCGGAAAAGAAATTGGTATTAGTATCATATTTAATAGGAGACTGTGGACTAATATTTCAGAATTAATATACAAGATGTCGTTTTAGAACACAAATATTTTAGTAATTTTGATGATATATTCACATTTTAAATATATACAAATACAAGTAATATTGTACAGTGACTCACAGTGAAAATGGTCCAAAATGTAATTTTTCTAATTCCAATTTAAGATGGACCATTTTCACTGTGATGTCGTATTTTAATAATTGAATTAAATTATTTTTTATTTTTGTTATTTTTTTGAAGAATTTGTTTTATTAAATGACATTACGCAAGTATTAAACTATAAAAATCTACTTGTTTCATTTTTTTCTTCCCCTATATGTTTTTCAAGATTTTTCTTTATAATTTTGATTTTTTGTAAAGGTGGACCATTTTCACTGTGAGTCACTGTATATTAAACATATATTTAATCTTAATGGGACTAAAGGAATTATAGCAATTCAATAAGGTTAGTTATAATTATAAGTGACACAGTGATAACATAATTTCATTGAAATATAATAAAATATATTGATAAATGATTTTTAAATATTTTTTGAGAAAGTTTATGGCAAAAAATGTTTGAAATTACGTAAATATAATTTAAAGTAAGTTAAAAATTGGTTTATTGAGAATTGAAATCAATAATAGAAAAACTAGGCCACATCAGTTTTAAAGAATATTTCCTTTTAATATATTTATAGTATAAGTAAATAGAAATGTCTTAAATATATTAAATATAATATAAATGTCTGAACTTAGGTAAAATTGTGCGATTTCTTTATATACCTATAAAACATTTTTTACCTATAAACATAAATATTTAGTATTAAGTATATATAAGTATGTATTAAACTTTTTTCACTCTTTCTAGTCTTGGTTTTTCGTATTTCATGTATATTTCCTATTAAACATTAATTTAAATTAAGAATTATAAGTATATAAGTAAATTCATAAAATAAAAATAATAAAATTTTCTACTCCATCAATTTCAAAGCACCACAATTTATGGCTCCAACAAAAAATATATACTTATTAGTTTCCAGGAAATTTTAAACGAAAAACTGCCAATTTTTAGTCTTTAGAGAAATAATAAGAAGGTAACACACAAATATGACCCTGGCACATTACAAAAATCTGATCTTAAAAAACTGAAAAGAAATATTTTCGTTTGTGGTTTTATAACAATTTCGAATTATTTAATAATTTGATCGTAAAAAAAATACATTTTCGTTTATGTACGCAATTATAATTAATTACCATTTAATGTATAAGAAAAAACTAAACATATAGAAAATAATTATAATAAGGATAACAAAAAAAAATCCTTAAAATCATAATAATTTATTTTAATTTGTGATTTCTTTTATTTTTCAGGTAAGTGGAATAAAAAATGAACACCTGAGGTTCTACTAACGTCTACTTTTAAATTATTTTCTGGTCCTCAATTTGTACAAGTCATTCAAAAATGGAATTAATATAAAATAATGATAAAAAGTTATAAAAATGAATGACAAGTAAAAAAAGGATAAAATTTAGAAACATCTTACCAGGTAGTTTTGTGAGTTTTAAAAGTTATTAAAAATGGAAAATATTTCGTTTTTGGTGCAAAAAATGCAACAGACTAAAATTATTTGTCTTAGATATAAAAATATACAAAAGTTTTATTAAGTTCCTATAGAAATTATTATTTAAGCTTTTTTTAAAATAGCCAAAGAAACTGAGAGTATTTGATTGTTTGAAAGAAATTATTATATAATAAAGTCTGTAATTTTTGGAATTTATTATAAAATAATAGATTGCTTTTAACCAAAAATAAACACAATAATTATCCTTAAATTTCAAGGAATTGTGCTTTTGTTCTGTATATTTGTAGTTTTTGATCTATGTTTTTATCTAATCTGAGTCTGAGAAACGTTTAAAGTTTTAATTTAGTTGTCAATAACTTTTTAATAGTTTCTTAAATACCTTAAATTTGTCTCACTGGTTTTTATTTTTTAGTTAGTTTAAATTAACGTCGATTTGCAGTTTTAAATTAATTTTACGACTACTTATACTATTTTAGATAATTTAATTAGTATGTTTTATTTAATTTGAAAAACGTTTAAATTCACTTTGAAAAACTACGAATTTAATCAGAAAATATAAAATATTCATATACAAGTTTCTATCATGAATTTTTGTTATTGTTTAGGTTAATAAATTTGTTCTATAGAAAATACTTTACTGTGAATTACATTGTACATTATAAATACTAAAATAATTTGTTACATTATTTATTACGACACTGAAGTAAGCTCCAATTGTTTATGAAATTTAAAATAGCTCAAAACTATATTTATTTTATAGCAAAATAGTTCTATAACTTAGAATTTTATTGAAAAATTTCTTCAAATATTCGAAACATTAATTACAAATCCTATAATTCTAATTTTAGGGATCAAAAGAAAATTGATATTTTACTTTTAAAGTTATTAAAATATTAAAAAAAAAATGAGTAATGTAATTTTGTCCTTCACACGCACTTCTTTTCATTATATTTCTAGATTAACACAACATGTTGATATTTTAAGTGGTATCCTTAGTCATATATTTAAAAAAAACCACTTGCTGGCGCCTTAAAAATTTCTTTTATGCAATCTGAAAGAAACAATTTTTTTTTTGTCATTAATCTGAATGCAATCTGCATATTCCATTACTGTGTTTATGTACACGTACAACTAAATATTAATTCTGGTCAATTTTATCAATCGAAAATTTGAAAATTTTTAAAATATATTTTTGTTTACCATAAAAATTGTGGTTTAAGTAAAAGTTACCCAAAAGAGATAAATCTATCAACTTTATCAATTTCAAAAAATTTCTGTTTCATTTACATTAATATGAATAAACAGTTTTATAAAACATCTGTAAAAAAAAAAACTTCTAACAAAAATTAAATGAATGATGCAAGAAACTGAAGAATATTTTCTAAAATTGAACATTTAAGTATTTTTGGTTCATAAATTTTTGTTTACAAATAGAAAGTTTTTCATGTAAATAACAAAAAATTGTTTGAATAAATTTTTGATTTTCACGTTAAATCTTCAAACTCGTAAATTTTATAAACATTTAGTTGTTAAACAAAAGGATAGTAAAAATTCTTGAGTAATATTTTAGGAATGACTTCGTAACTTTTGTGCAATAGAAAAATTTTAACGATTTGACATTAACGCTATAAACAAATTTATATAACTCGATATTTATTTAGAACGAATACTTTGGGGGCTAGACTTATATGTAGCCAACGACATTTTATCTTTGTGAACGTCCAGCTTTCATCGGACTATAAAGAATTTCGTACACATATGAAATTTACATTTCAAATACTTAATAAATCTAATGGCTAAAGCTGGTTTAATGGTGAAGTAATCAAATACATTACTAGAGCTTAGTCTACAATTAAGAGTTACAATACCATATACCAAAATAACCAAAATGTAAACTTAAATTACAGAATTATAGAATCTGCTAAACGAAAATTGTGTAAGTAAATTCCGGAAATGTTATTATTATTATTAGCAACACAATCGTTCAAAGCATATCCGATTAATTATAAATAAAATCTATTATAAGTATAATTCACAACATTTTTGTTATTTAATAATTTAATACGATTAATCAATTTTAAAGACATATGTTTTCCAGATGCAAATGATCGGCTCGACTTTCAAAGAAGTAAATATTCTTCGAACTTTTTTTTCATAATTTGGATGAAAGTCTAAATGTGTAGTGCACAACTAGAGCGAGAATTCTCTAGTTTCGTATAATGTTACAAGAAAATACGCTTGTGCTGATCATAGTGCAACAAATTTAAGCATTATACATATATCAATGAAGGGCATTACTTTGGCTTCCTTATTCTATTTTCGTATTAATTGTGCAACAAAATAATTTTTAGATTTCCTTTTAATTCAAAGACCACAAAACCAACCAACGACAAAAATAATTCAACTGTGTATATAAACACATTTAGACTTTTTTTTTATCTGAATTCTGAATAGCTACGAGAAGGTTTTAATCTCTATAAGCAAAATGTCTTAAGAAATAGAAATATGTAAACTAACATTTCATAAAAATGGAAAATTTGTAAGAAGAAAAATGCATTAATAATTTTGTATAAGAAAATCTAATTACAGAAAATTGATAAGGGGGTCAAAGATTCCAGATGTGTGCCCTATATAATACTTGGATAGATTATCTTTTGCATGTTTTGTGGTCTTCTAATGCAGACAAATAAAACATATTCTTTTGGATGTAATTATAATGTTAGAAAATATTTGGTGCACTCTTAGAAATTTAACATTCTTATTCTTGTAAGAAAATTCTTCGTAAAATATGATATCGTGCCGGTTGACCATTAATTATATTACTGCGGATGTCATAATTTATATTATCAAAAAATTATAATTCCTACACGTCGTAAGAATGTTATTTGATTGTGGAAGGGAAAAATATGTGGTCGAAAGAAGATAGAACGGAATGAAGAGGAACAGATTCTAAAATTATATTTATACCTAAGTTAGATTAAAGCGTGACCTCATGTCATCATCGTTACTTAATATAGTCTATTTAGCAGTTCTTATGTTTGAAGAGAGGTTATCCAAAAAATGTTAAAGGACACGTAAGTCCTGTGACCGAATTGAATTTACTCATAGTTTTAAAAATTACATTTTCGCCTATTTAACCCAAAAAAAATTGTAATACTTATATAATTTAAATTTAATGTTTGTAATTTTATAAATTTATGTTTGTAATTTCATTATACACACATAAATTTAAATCGTTTGCTACAAATAACTTTAAATTAAAAAAGTTGTTTACAAAAATATTCCAAATGAGAAAAAAAAATTCAACCAATTTAAATAACACATTTACATTTTAATTAACTTTTAATTATTAAATTAAATTTAACTGACGCTACGAAAAAGTGTACAATTGCGAAAATTAAGTAATTTTTTTTTCTACTGGCCTTAATGAATATTACTCTTCAACTATCTAGGTTAAAATTTTTTAACCTTAATTGACCTCACTCATAAGTCATAACATAACCAATAAATCACCCCTCTGTATGTTTATAATAATTGTTAAGTCCTCGTACTTGGTCGTTTGCGTTATATGGTTACATTTCAGTTCAGTACATAATCCAAAAAGTTCTTCAAAATCATATATAATACAAAAAAGTATATATAAACAGTATTTTTGTCATTTTACACTTGTTGTGCTTCCAAAACTATAAACTGCAGCACGCTTATATGAAATTTTCAACAATTGAATTTAAAATTTAATTATTCCCATTGATGAATTGAATTATTCAATTATGTGTACATAAATGTTTGTTCCTAAAGTATGTAGGCGGGTGCCCTTCCTCAAAAATATCATAAATTCAAATAAATATACTTGACATTAGACGATATTATTATACATGATGTCAAGTAGCAAACGATTTACTGCATTTTTTTTTTATTGTTAGTAAACTGGGAAATTATATAATGTAAAAACATCAATTTAATTAAATGTTCCATTACATGGGAGTGAAAATGTCGCTTAATTATTGCTAAAATATCTTAATATAGTTTGTATTTGAATTACGATTGAGTGATTTTAAATATAAAAGAGGAACTTGGCCTAAAATTTCATATTGAATTTAGTTTTGTGTTTTTTATATTTCTATCCAAATGAATTAAAAAACGATTTGACATATATAATTGAAAAGTATGGAAATTCAAACTGAAATATAATTTATAACATTTCGGAGTATGATGCATAATTGGCTAGCCCGCATCATGCAAGGTTTCCAAATCTTATGTTGTATAAAGAATTAGAGTTAGTCAGCAACTAATTTAATTGCGAAATATAGAATTAACAAGAACGCATGGGATTTATTCTGTGGGTGTGGAAAGGGATTATACTAAATTGTGAGTTATAGATGTGCTCTACTAAACTTGCTAATAAAATTCTCCCTATGTATGATACTCATCTGGTGTTTGACTTAACTATATGTTTATGATTAGTCAAAATTAAATTATAGGCTACTAATTTATACTTTAAAATTGTTTATGCCATTTCGCACACATAGTAAATGTAATTCACCTGAACGAGTTCAGATCAACCAAATATTATTTTTTCATTACAAATGAATTAAATATGTCTCATTTCTAACTAATTGCTATAATTAATTAAATGTATCTTGTTTATTTATGTAAAAAAATTTAAATTATAACAATTTGAATAATTTTTCCCTCAACTCTGTGAAGCTTTATGATATTTGAGAATCCGATCCGAGTAATGTTTGTTTTGTTTGGCAAAAATTAAAAATAACTTTTTTTGTTTACATTATGAACATGAAATAAAAAAACCGAAATGTTTGTGTTTATATACCAAAAATATAAAATACATATTTATTTTATTCGTTAAAAAGTTTCTCCCTGCATTGTAAAAAAAATTGTACACAACACAATAATTTTTTTGGTGCAATTTCTACTACTTTTTATAACAGTAGAACAAGTCGAAAAAAAGGACTACAAAATAATTTTCACCCTAAAACAAAATAAAACAAGCTGTATTTAATTTTCGTTATTGTTACCTTCCTTTTTCTGTGTATATGGAATGGATATGTAATTATTTTACATAATTTTTATAATGTCTTTGCCTTTATATTCCTTCCCCGTCGTCGTCCTAGTTTTTGTATTTAAAATGGAAGCACTAATTTTATTACTATAATATTTGACAGCTAATTTACACATCATACTGTTTTCCGTTGTCTAGACATTATGCGGATATTTAAGGACTACTTGTATGTATATATATTTGCCATTATAAACATAATTTATATGTGAACGTGGCCGTGTTTGAAAATTTTATTATAAATATTAAATTAAAATTTTGCGTTATTGTAATTTGGGTAATTAAATTTATCCAAAAAAACCTAGAAATTTAGCAAGTTAAAAAAACGTTAGTTTCTTTGAATAAATCAGTTAAAAAACGCTTAAAATAGTTTGAATGTTTTAGAATGTTTAGTTGAATCTGGACACATGATCAGCAACCTAATGTCAGCCAGATCTCCGCACAGATTTATATATGTGAAATTATTTTTTTTGAGAAGAGGATCAAATAATTAGCTTAGTTTCTCATTTTATTAAGTTATTAACAAGTATAATTCTTACTTATTTTTCTATATACTTTTTCCATCGCATAATTTAAGTTTCTTAATTACACTTGAGACTATAAATATTTAAATAGTGTAAAAGATAATTATCATTATGCTGGCATGCAATTGCTATTGCAATCCTTATATTATAAAACTCTATTAAAATTTAAATTTTCATTATAAAGTTTCTTATTGTATAAGATTTCTTCAGAAAAATAGTTTCTAATATTAATTTCCCACGATAATAAGTAAATACCAACGATATATACATGCCACCTTTAAATTCTGAAATAATTAATAGTTAAGTATATTTAACTTTTACTGAATGGAAAAGCTCAAATTTGTGAAAAACCATCAAAGAAGTTATAAATTTTATAGAAGCATATAAGTTACATAATAAATTAAGTATATCATCTGTTGTTTAATTTGTCCTTTTATTTATTAGTATTCATTTTAAAGCAAAATAAGGATATATGGAGAGAATTAATGTTACGTGCTTATACATATATAAGCTTCCCCTAGTAACTTTGATGACAAAACACTCTATCAGTTATTCAACTTTGTGACAACAACATGCAATCAAAAATCACAAGATAAGGATTACAAAACACTTGTAAGTTTTGTATAGTTCATTTTCATTATGCACGCGTATTATTATTGTAATTTCTGAAGTGAACCATAAAAATTAAATTTTGCTTATAAAATATTTAACAAAGTCAGTAAAATTTTTCAGTCTTTTAATATACAAGATAGATTTTTCTCCTGATTTTTAAATATGTATAATATTTCCTTATCTCGATTTTAAATAGAAAGCAAGCTAAAAATAAGTATAATCTCCGAAACCATTAAACTTTGAAAAATAGAAAAATGTTAAAACTACTATAAATTTTTCAAATTCATTTTTCACCCTAAATTAAAAAATTTAATAGGAAAAAAAAAAAGGAATTTATACCTTAGTAATAAAATCGAATTGACTTATTTTTTTCAACCTAAAATTAAAAAAAAGTCAATCGTGTTAATTTATACAATAATCCTAACCCCTAACAGCTGAAAAAGTAAAAATTCCGACAAACAATTAAATCTTAAATACAGAAAAAAATTAAAAATCTTTGAAATTTCAAATTTTGATTCTTAAGTCGGCATCGGTTTTACATATAAATATGCAAGTATTTTTAGAAATTATTTATTATGCGTGTAAAACAACTATACCAACTTTTGTGTCGTCTATTACATTTTTTGAGGAAGTCTATTTTTTTTTTGTAGTAATTGACGAAAACTAATATCTCTCTCTAGTCTTTTAACACTAAAAATGATTTTTTCCCTGCATTTTTATTTGAAAAACATCTGCAATAATATTATTAAAAAAAATTAAAATTTAGTTTATATTTATGGGGGCGTCATATAGAAATGAATAAACACATAAATGCTGAAAACATAATTAGGATATATTGCTGTTGTTTTCGGCGATGATATTATAATTGTTTATTTTCAGCCTGTAAATTGTTTTAGTAACTTAAATCCCTGCAGGATATTTTATGTTTTATATTATATAAATCAAAAAATAAATTTCCCTTAAAACTTTCTCGTCAATGAAAATGAAATAATTTCGTTGATAAAAATATAATTATATGAAATTTGATGGTGGAAAAATTATAATAAATTTCCAATTTTTAACACCTACAGAATTTAAATTAAGTAAAAGTTTTATTTTTTGTATATTTTCTAATTTATATTCTTAATGTTCAAAATTTCTGAGTATTATGAAAACGTAAATTTCAATTTTTTATACCGTTATATACTGAAAGTTCTGAGGACGTAAATTTAATTTTAATTCCTTTAAAAAAGATTTATGTATTTATTTCGACGGCTCATATTTTCTAAATTTATATGTTATTACATTTAATAATAAACTAATTGTAAATGTATCCTTGCAATTATTATTTAATAATTTTCTAGACAATTTGGTTACATAGAAAACCTCCTATAGACATTTTTAGTAATCCCTGCTAGGACATAATTTTAGTTTAATTATGACGGATATTGCACACTTATAACAGTTTTATTAAATTTACTTATATAAGTAGCTGGGAGAGTTCGTTTATTTCATTCAATTGGTTGAGGAATGAAACATTTAGCCATTTTACAACAACAAAAAAACGGTTTGGTTTACAAAGTTCAGTTTCTCTATTAATTAACTTGGGGTCCTTGTGTCAAGTCAAATTGTTAGTATATTATGTGAATTGATGTATAACAGCATAATATCCTGAGTCCTAACATTGAAATCACTCCAGAAAACGAACATGAACATTTTGATGCTTCGATTTAAAACACAAATTTATTGACACCACAATTGTCAGAACATAAATGTGTATAATACAATTTCAAAGAAATATCGGAAAGAAGTCAATTTTGGTAAATTTTGCTTTTTTTGTTTGTTTCCATAGTTTTATATTTTAAAGAATTTAGAAGATGTCAAGTTGGTATCCTTATAAAGTAATTTAATTTACATTCTATAAATTAATTATTATAAGGTAAAATACCCAACTACCGTCAGTGTAGTAGCTGGATCAAGTAAATGATAATAAAGTTGAATGAAAAATTATTTGAAACGGTTTCTTAAAATTATTGTGTGGAAATATAGTCAATTATACATATATTGTGCATTTTTTACAAATAAAATGTAATAATTACTATAAATTAAATCAATTTTAAAATTATATCTTCGTCCTCTATTACCGCCCCGCCATGCAAATTTTGAGTGGAACCAAATACCGTCAAATGGTGCTCCAATCACCGCCATGTCAAATATTCTTAATATTCTGTCTTTTGAGTTCAATAAATAACAAGTTGTCTTTTTAATTAATTTTATTAAACAAAATTTTGATTTTATTTTTATAATTCTAACGTTTAGTCATAAAATAAAAACAAAAAACAAATAAAAAATTTAACAAATAAAACAAAAAAAAATTTAACAAATCTATTTTAGAGGCAGGACATTCTGGATTTAATGTGGTTATTTTTGTTTCTTTGATTTTATAGCAAAAAACTATTTAAACACATTTTGAAAAATACTTAATTTTGATATTGGAATTAATACTCTAAAATATTAATATTATGACCGAATTATTTATATCCTTGAATAATTTCTTAAATTGATTTAATCGATTAATTAATCTAATAAATAAAACTCATATTTTTTTTTTTACGTTTTCGGCATCTTTTATTTTATTCTTAACGATAATTTCAGGTTAATTAATTTACAAAATCTTTACAATATAATAATGACGAAATTATAACAAACTAACCATAATTCCGCTTTAGTAAATGAAAAAAAAAACGTTACTATAACATTAATTAAAATAAATAATAAGAAAAAACCTGTTTTATTTTCGGTAAAACAACGAAAAAGAAAAATCAACAACAAAAATATTAAAGAAAAATATTTACATTGTAAGAATATACATAAAAATATATTCGAAAAGATTTGGCCTGTAAACATCAACATCAAAGCCGCAATTAAAGTGAAAAAAAGAAAAACATATTTCAAAGTTATTAATTTTATTTATTTTTTGATGGTTTTATCATCTCTTCTTTTGGGTTCAATAAAAAATGATTTTAATATTATTTTCAATTCACTCAGAATTTGTTAAATTCCATTAATCTTAACATTGTATTCTATATATAGTAGTGACACGAAACAACTGCATATCTGAAAATAGCAATTTAATGTTTAAAAAGACCGCTATTACTTCTGGCGCTACTTGTTTAAGGATTGTATCCTTGATTAGAAGACTATAGAGAATATACATATACAAAGGTTTTAATGATCCTTTCGTTTTTGGGTCTTTTTCAACTAAAAATTTTATGATTGAGAAAAAATGTCATCTGGCACTTTTAATTTTTATAGTTTGGGCATTGAAAAATTTCTTCATGAAACCACAAAATTTACGTCAGTTGTTAACGATTATCGTTGTGCACTAATAAACAAAAATGAAGTAAGTAGTAAATGTGGAATTTCGGTCTCCTTTGGTCATTCACAATAAATAAAATAAAATTTTGTTGAGCAAAATTTGAACGAAAAATATTTTTTAAAACTAAATTCTTTTAAGTTTCTTACTAAGTATATATTTTTTAGTGCTTTAGGGAGCTGTAAATATGATATTACAACCACATTACTGTTTTCAGTGACTAAAAGTATAAAAAATATATATAAAAGTAGTTATACATAATTTTTGATACAACATATATATATAAATATTTATTCACATATTATTAGTAGGTAAAAAAAAGCAGTTTTATTTGAATTGCCCAGGTGTTAGGGAAATGTGGTTAAACAATGCGGTGGTAATAATGGGCGAAACTAAAATTCATTTTTGTTATGTTTTAGTTTGTGAATGTTAAAATTTAAATTTCGAGTAAATGTGAAAATATACAAACACGATTTAGCTATAATAGCGTTTTTATGATGGTGGTAAGGGGTGTTATACTATAATGAAGTTATAATTATATATTCTGTTCTTCTACTAAAGAACAGAAATAATCAAAACTAGATTTTGATTTGATAATTTGATATGGAATAGTTTGTGTCAGAAAATGTAGTACACGTTTCCAGTTGCAGGACTTTAATTTACTCACAGTAGTTTAAGACTGCAGAATATCATATTAGTATCCAGCTTTATATGCAAACCAAACTTCGTAAAATTGTAGTTTACCTTTCACAGTGACGACAAAACTACCCCCTTTCGACTTAGTCAGACATATCCTTTATAAAAAAGAACAAATTTTATTGGGGGAAACTGAAACGGAAATATCAATAATTTAATTTAAATATTGTTATACAAAATAGTAATGACAACCGAAAGCCTACAACAAATGCCTGACCAAATGAAAATCTTGCATTCAATTCAATGTGAAACAGATCACAAGTAAAATGTTGTATGAAACAGATCACAAGTGAAATTTAACGCATTTTTTTTTTGTAACACTCGTTGTCGTTAAGCTGGACTGGACCACGCTAACGCCCTAATTTTTCTACAAAAAATTAAAATTGTCAAATTCTCTAATAAATATACTATAATAGCTGTATTTAAACAAACAACTTTGTTTAAAGCTTGTTTTGTTGAATATAAAACAAAATCGTGACAATTACAAAATTAAATTTTAATTAATTATATTTTATTTTATTTCTGAGCGTGGGTTCTCAGGCAGCACTAGACGACTAAGAGACCACAAATAAACAACAACATTTTTCGTTACTCGATGTTACTCGATTGTAGCAATAAAAAGTATATTTTTTTTATTATGTAATTGAATTTTTAATTTGGTATCTGGTATCTGAGTAAAACTATTTTAAAAGTGAATTTTTTTTTATAATAGAAAATATTTTCAATGTTATTCAATTTTCTATTTTTATTTTAATTTTAAATTAAATTTTTTTTATAGAATATTTCGACTTGTATCTATACTTATGACATTATTAATACATACCTTGGTATACATATTTAATTATCCGTAACATGTTATACAAAATTTGAAATTTCAATTAATTTTTTTTTATGTAATTCTATCTTACAATATTTACCATTTTTCTTCCAACCCTGCAAAATCTCCAAAACATAATTTAACTTTATATATGTATATAACATCATAAAAATATATTCAAAATCAATAAAACATGTAAAAGTAGGTATAGGTATACCTAAAAATTAAAAGTCGTAAAACTAAACTGCATCAAATAAAATCAAATGATTTTTATGTACATATATGTAAATGGAATACACCTAAATGGTCCTACCTCAATTATTATTTCATAGTTTGGTCAATTTCATGACCAGGTCGGATATTCATTTTTAACTAATTTGTTGTTGTATTTTTTGTGTTTTAGAATTAGTTTTTCCCCAACAACAAAAACAAGAAATTTCAATCTTCCATCTTCCATCTTCCATGAATAAATTCTAGAAACCTGTTTTCTATTTAAATTTAAATTAATTCTTCTGGTTAAAGTTTTAACTTCTTTAAATTATGTGAAAGAAATGATGAAAATATTTAATTTTAACTGGAAATTCTTTTTGTTTTTCTCTTCATTGCATTTAACATTTTATACTTTAACATTTTATCAATAAAATTTACCCGTACAAAAAAAGACTTTTAAGACCTCTCTACTCTACCAGGGATAAAGAAAGAGGAATTTCAGTTCTTAATTTTTATTATTTTGTCTCAGTGTTTGTGTCAGAAATCAAGGTGTGTGTGTGTGTGTGTTTGGAATAAGACAGGTGTTCGAGAATATATATATATA
This sequence comes from Empis stercorea, assembly GCA_949752835.1. NCBI lineage: Eukaryota > Metazoa > Arthropoda > Insecta > Diptera > Empididae > Empis > Empis stercorea. The sequence continues at coordinate 48,280,931 of OX457087.1, read as the reverse complement.
CATATTGTATATGGAATCAAAATGCTGCAGTTATATGTGATATGGGACAGTACACGGAAAGTATGTATGACATAACTTTCGAATGAGTAATCAACGAAAAATATAATGCCATAAAATATTTAATTTCATCGAAAATTTTATGGCATTGGTCATTTTTCCTGGAATTTCGTAAATGTTTAAAAAAAATATATATATATAGAAAACTTTTAGCATTAATATTTTTGGTAAAAGAAATTTATAAAAATTGGTATGGGGTTAAGGAACTTGGAAATTAAAATACAAATTTGATTACTCTTACATGAAAGCACATACTGAAAGCTTTCTTAGTCACTTACACGTTTATTTTAGAAATCCTTCCAAATATATTGCTGAAACTCAAACTGAAAGTGCTATCGATTAGTTAAATATGCTTAATCGTTAACTAAAATTTACATAGTGTTATGTTCGAAATTTCAACTATGGGATTAAGCTTTTTTGAGTCAATAAATGATATGTAAACTAACAATTATATAAACTACATAGGGTAAAAGCACTAGTAGCCGGCCAGTTAAGGATTTTCCTCCTTTGAATCGTTATAATTATAACTTAACTATAACAGCAATCATAAATGTTTTTATATGAAATGAAAGATAAAAATGTTCTTAAAAGAATATTCTAATAAGTATTTTTACCTACTTCAATATTTTTTGAGTAAAATAAGTTTTTATAAATGTCGACGAATTTTTCAGTAAAATTTAGTAGGTATACGACCATTAAATTTTTAGTATTCGGCCAGGATAAATCTAAAAGGAAATAATAGCAAATTTTCAAATATTAATTACCAAATATTGCTAGCTTTTTATACAAAATAATACAAGATAAAATTATTTATAAATAAAAACAAAATTTTACTGCTTTCTATTTTTCCACCATTGGCCGGAAATTATTTATAAAATATTTTTATATATATTTTTGGCTCAAAACTCACAATTTATTATACATATTTCAATCATTTCAAAAACTTTAAAACACTACTTTTAAGAAAAATTATCTATAAACTGACCCATTTCGTTTTTAACGTCTTTAACATAAAACACACTATAAAACTGACTTTCTCTATGAAAAATTTTAATGCTACTAAATGCATTTATAACTGCGTATTAGCATTGCAACCCCATACACAAATTTGCATAAGTGTGCAGAACACTTTAACAAATGAAAATAAACTTAGAACTATACCCACATTTCTTTATACATATGAAGCAGTTACACTTATATTTACAGATTAAATTGAAATTGGCCGAATACTAGTGCTGGCCGGATTCTAGTGCTTTTACCCTATTTAAAAACTATGGACACGAATTCCAAACCAATTCGTTATTCAGTTGACCTAAAAAATGAAAATTATTAAAAAAAAGTTTTTTTTTTGTTGTGTATTTGTATATAAATTTTTAATCAACTTTTTTTATGTACATATTTAAAATTAATGTTTTTTTTCAGTAATTTTTTGTATAATGCTCTATAAGTGTTAAATAAAACGTGGTAACCAAAACGAACCTCACAACAACAACAACAACTTCAAGTGGAATAGTCCTCGTCGTATATCAAATTACAGCATAAAATTGTAATCAAAACAAAGTTAAATTCGAAAAGAAAAATTACAAAACTGGTTTTTTTTTTGTTCTTCTTCAAGTGCAATGAATTTGTGGTACCCATCGACTGAGTTGTCCTTTTCAAGGATCTTTTTTTTTTCTTCTTGTGTTAAAGAAAGAACTTCATATATGCACTTATCTACATATATATGTAATATCTTTTCGTTCTTTGGAAACCACATTTTTTTAGAGACAAGATATATAAAGTAAACCACTTTTTCATAAAATTTATAATAAAATTGAGGAAAGCAATTCTTAAATTTGGCATTTCTTATACTTAATGTCTGTATGTAAAAAGTGAAAGACGTTTTTAAACGTAGCCAAAAAGAGATAAATAGGAATTTTGAAATTGAGAAATTGAATAAATAATTTTTGGTGTAACTTTTTCGTTTTGAATTGACTCATTCCTGGTATCTCAAGTCTCAAGTATAAATAAAATTTGATATTTTTCCAACAAAAAAAAAATCATTTTTTAATATCAAATATTTTTAAGAATTCATTTTTTATATTTTGATTTTAACTGCAAATCTCTCAGTATAAATATACTTACTTATCGTTTTTTTGTTTTGGATGAACATCAAAAATCATGTAGATAAATTAACACTGAATCTCAATGCTGCTATTAGTTTCCAAAGATACTGAATTAACCAAACAAATTTTTAAAATTTCGACTAATTTTTTAAAAGTTTTAGACTATTTTTTTTTAGAAAATTTACATGTACGTATAATATTATGCTTCTTTTTTTTATATGAGAGTCTACTAAATTATTAAAGATATGATTACTAAAATGTTTAATATTTATTTACACATTTTTATAGCTACGACAAAATATTTAACTTTGAACTTTAAATAATAATAAAAACTTTGTACAAATATTTTGTCATAAATTACACTCTTTTTTTCGATAAAAGTAAACAAAAAAACATGAATTTTTAAAGTTTTAAAATTTTTATAATTACATCTTTGTTTATATATTTTGATATTTTCTGTTTTTCAAATAAACGAAATCACAACAGCTGAAATACATTTTATTTAAGTACATAAAATTAAACTCGTCAACATTTTTCTTTAATCATAAATTTTATTTAATTATATTCTTTAGCTCGTAAATTTGGTTATTGGATTGTATAAAATAACAAAAATTTAAAACTCTGGTGTTCAAATCATATTATTACAAGAATCGTTGAAGATTTTTAATATCGAAACTTCAAATTAGAAGACCTCGCCTTTTTTAAATGAAAATAGTTTCTAAATTCATATTCAATGTATCAGTAAATACAAATATAATGTCAAATTGAAAGTATGATTGCATTGCATATTTCAATATGTTTTATAACACTTATTTATTTCTAATGTCGAAAAAAAACTTAATTAGGGTTCAGCACGAGGCCGCTAATCGCAAATGTAATAAAAAAAAATTAAAGAGTTTTATTCTTTACTTTGTTGGATTTTCATTTCGATCTGTTTCTGTAGTTGATTTGTGATAGAAATTATGTTAATCATTTCCACATTGTTAGCTCAAGTAGGCATATCATTGTATACACTTTAAAATATAGTCAACAACAATTCTTTCAGTTTGACAATGCAATTTAATCATAAACTTTAAATTGTTTAAGTTCAATGATTATTATTTATTTCAAATGTGAAATGTGACATTTATTTTTAAATTGTGTGGTCACATAATATTAAATTATATTTATTTGTTATTTCCCAATTTTATAAATTTCTACTCATAAAAGAATAATCTTTTATTATCACAATGTTAGAAATTTATTAATAAAAAATTACTGTCATGGAACTATAAATAATTTCATTCAAGACTTGACCATAATTGTGTGCATACTTTAACAGCATAACTAAGCATTCAACTAAATCTAAACTGTCAACAATAAAGAAAGTGAAATTATGTTATTATCTAATTTATTCGGATTTAATTGAATTTGCGGTATTCAAAATTTATAATAAAATTGAAATGATTTTTTAATTTTACTCTTTAAGAAATGTTACATAAAAGTAAAAGCACAATTTCGAAATAAATTCAGTGAATAAAAGTAATTGACGCAAATAAGGTTAGAATATTACAAATTTAGATTATTTAGTAGTATCGTGAATTGCCGGTAATCATTTACGTTACGAAATGTTATCTATTGTCGAATGGTAAGGGTAGACCGAACCGCGGTAATTATTTAGAGATTAATTGAGAATCAGATCTACTTGATTCATCAAGGATACATGATTACGGTATTAAATAAAATATTGATTCTCTATCGTAAAAGATATAGAAGTTTGTGTAAACGGGAGGACAGACATAGTAAAACTAATATACATATTTGTACCGAAAAATGAAATATGCTATGACAAACGATCCTAATTAATGGCTAATATCTCTTACAACATACAGAAATCATATGCAAGATATTAAATCTTTGGTTGTTATGTCATTGTTTTAAGTAAATACCGTATAACAAATTTCGTGCTATACTCATCCCTGAATATGCACATCCCTGATAAGTACTAAATAACATTCTATAAAAATTATATGCGCCCTTCTAAGATAAGTATAAATGAACAATTATAATAAAGCAAACTAATTGCAAGTAAAATAATTTTTCTTTATATTTTTATTTTCGTAAACGCAGCACATTTTTCATTTTTTTTTTCTGCATTAAATTCCTTTTTATGTATGTACATAATACATATTATATTAGAGCTTATTTGAATTTCCATTTAAAGATGTACACTAGACATTTTATTGCTGCTTACAAACAAAGAAAATTCTGCTAAAAACTCTTTGAAACAATATATATATAATGTATAACAATAATATTTGTCTTCGACATTCTTTTATGTATACAAGTTGAAATTAAACCTACTTAGCCAGGTGCAAGCTATCATTACCTATTTCCGGCCATTCTTAAAAAAAAGTGCCATTTATTATACAATGGCATAAAAGTTAATGTGAAAAATAATAGAATAACAAAATTTTAGAATGGGAGAATTTACAATTTAGTATTTTGGTTAAATTGCAAGATGGGATAATAAAAAATGTTCAAAAGTATACTTAAGGTTGTGAATAAAATTTCTCCACTCTAATTAATTCTGGAAAGCTTTTAATTTAGTTATTTAATTTGGAAATGTTAAATACTATAAGTATTTGATGGAATTTAAAATGAAAAATGTCAAATAAATTTAATAAACAAATAAATTGAAGAATGGACTATAAGTTCATAAATTATTATACGAAATATCCTTTTTAAATTTAATTATGTAGATTAATTGATTTTAAATCAATTAATTACGAATGCAATAAATTCATTTTTTTGTTTCAAATTTAGTTAAATAATCAAAATAGATCACATTTACGTCAAACTAATTACACCATACATAAAACTAAACTAGTTACCATTAGTTGTCTAAATAAAAATTGTCTATTTATAAATATATGCAGCGAAAGATTAAAAATTTTAAATGCATATATTTAATTATTTGGAATTAAATTTTTTTTAGTATCTAAAAATGTCAAAAGATTAAAATTAAATTTAAAATTATTACTGTTCTGCTTTAGCTCAGAAGATTTAGAAGCATGATTCCCAATACATTATTATATAACATTTAATATATGTATGTATATCAATTTCAAATGAAATAAATTGTAATTGGTTGACTTTCATTAGAAAGGATATAAATATATCACGAGATTATTTTTTTAATTATCTATTAAAGCTTATAAATAACATTATGTCAATTAAAAATATCGTATAGAATCTCCATAGACGAAATTCTTGTTGGTTCTATTATGTTTTTAGTATATATATATACTTATTTATTTATATTCATAAAAATTTTCACAAAAATTGATAAAATTTTACTATCCAATTTGAAAAATATTATATAAGTAAATATTTAATAATAAATATAATCTTCACTAGCTTAATTTATAAATGATTGTGTGTGTTCAAATTGAAAATTCAATTACCTATATTTAGGAAAAAATATATAATGAATAATTTACCTTGCCTGGTAGGATAATTATGAATAAAAAATTAGTTTAAATTTAATGCGTGACAAGATAATTATATTAAATAACTTTTTGAGTATTAAATTTAATCTAATTTTACTCTTTTTCAATGGTAATTTTTGGGGAATTATGATTATTATTTATTCAGAACTAATTTAATCAATTTGAATGATAAATAATATATAAATATTTGTCGATATTGTGTTTGGAATAAATTAGAAAATTTCAAAATTTATATATTATAAATTCAATAATTATTAACCAACTATGAATTAACATTTAAATTTTGAATTGATCTCTATAAATAAAATTTTAAGAATTACAATAAAATTTTAAATTGCAATTTAAATTACAATTAATCAATTAATTTAATATTAAGTATATAATCAATTAATTTATTTTAATTGACATATTTAAAAATTTTTATAAATTGTGAATATAACATTAATTGCAATATTGCTTCTAGTATAGTATTTAAGTTAAGTATAATTCAAATAATAGAGGTGTTTGTAATTTTTAGTAGAGCAATCAGTATTTTATCAATAATATTTATAATACATAATTTGATATAATATTTTGTTGACAAATTTATAAATATATTCCGTTTTTATCTAATATCGGTACCATAAGATATAAAGTCGACTAAGTTCTTCTACAGGGTAATATGTAATATATATAATGAAAGATAAACAATCTGCAATAATTCATTATACCGAATAATAATATTTATTCTTTAATATAAATTATCTTCATTTAATCGTAAATTTTTATTACATAAATCTTATAATTTTATTTTAAATAAAATTTACACTATAATTAGAAATAAAAAATTTTCTTGTTTTGCCGCAAATTCCATAATAAACACGTTCTTCTAATATTAATTTCATCTTGCACAACTCAAACATCTGCAGCCCATAGTATATATTCAATCATTAATCCCAATTTGGTCTTCTAAAATCTAAAGTAAATAACGCACGTAAAGAATTTGCAGCCAAAGCCAACCAACAAAATCTTTATTACTTCCTCACAACAAAAATAAATAAAAAGAAAATTCATAGTCCTGAGTTCATGAAACTTTATTGGAAAATTCTTGACAATAAACACAAAATATAAACTAGAAAATATTATTTTAAAAGATAATTAAAGAAAAAATTTATTTTTATTGGAAACATTTAATATGAAATTCGTAAAGTCAGACAAGGAAACAAGTATGTTTAAAGATTTCCCCCTTTCCGAAGCAAAACAACTGAGTATCTCTAATATTCCATTTTTCCATTTAACAGACAACAATCTGAGTATCTCCATTTATTTTCCTATATATTTTTTTTTTTTGATAGATGAACTTCTTGTTTGTTTGTTTGACGAGTATTAAAACAAGAATTATATTCCTTGTCGACATTTATGGTGATGAAATGCAATAAAAATGTGATATAATATTATATATAAAAAAGGAAAATGTTTAAGTTGTTAAAAATTTTCAAAGACTGGAAATTGTTTTATTGTAATTTAATGCTGTAAGATCTGTTGGGATGCCTGTCAGAATTTCTTGTAGCATATTGTTAGGTAGACAAAGAAAATATATCAATGCAAATTGTGAAACCTGAAAGGAATTTTTTTTTGTATTTAACATTAATTACGAAGATATTAACAAAATTAATGAGTTTAGGTTAACATTATTGATGTTATTTTTGAAATTGGATAGTACAAATATTGGTTTTATGAATTTTGTCAAAAATTATATATATGTAATAAATTTAGTTCGTTTATTCTACTGTTTTCTACTGATCTACTGATCTCCTATAGATCGAAAAGAAATTCAAGTAAAAGTGCGTACCAATGTAGTCAATGTAGAAGATATTGTTTAAATCTAAATGTAATTGTATACTTTCAAATTTAAGTAGAGATAATAAGAAAAAATATAATTTTTAGTGATTTATTGACTGTAACTTAGTGTCCTTAATTGATATACCGGACTAAATTACCGAATTTTGGTAATAGTTTTTTTCTTTGGTTGCTTTGTTGGTTTTAGTCATATGATAAAAATCTTAAACATGTCGGAGTGAATAGTAAATTTTAGTCCAGAAGTAAGACAGTTTTCTCATACAATTTACGGTTCAAATAAATTGAATGAAATAATGAACAGATGAGTTAACAATGTAGTATTTTAAATTCCAAAACTATATTTGAATTATTTCTTTAACCCACAATCACGAATAAAATAATGCTCATGGGAAATTTTAAATAAGGAATGTGTGCAATTTAATTCTTCATTAATTTTTTCTCAATTGATTTTGACTTTTAAATTTTGTGTAAAAGTTTAATTTATCCTCTAAGTTTTTAATGGAAAACTAAAATGTAACAACACCATTGTTCTCATCTCATTTAAATTGTTTACTATTATTGTTATAATAAAATACGTATAATTGTTTCTTACCTGCTGGTAATAATTAAGATTCCCACTTAGCTTTGATTTTTGTCTTAATTGGAAGTGAAAATTTATCATTCTTTACTTAAACTACAAAAGATATAACCAATTTTTGGGTTTGCTACAACTTTTGTAGTACAATTACAAAGCCTTGACAAAGTTTATTTGTCTTATAATAGTAATAGACAAAGACAGATTAGCAATAGTTTTACTTTCTAGCTCTTTTAAATGTTTCTTTTATATCGCATATGAGTATAGAATAGATCAAAAGAAAACCCTTGTGTGCAAAGGATTGAATAATAGAATTTCCCTTAACTGAACTCTGTCCTGCACATTTCCACCCTTTTACACTTGTATTTCTAAATCAAGAGAGAAAATAGATTGTTTTTGCTAAATTTCAAAACCCACTAATTTCCTATTCCTGTAATAAAAATTGTAATCCTTGATATTTTCTTAATGGAGTAATCAGAAAATACTCGAAAAAATTTTAAGTGTACTTCATCATTTCTTCATTTCAATAAAATTCAAGATCTCAATGCCGAAATTCGCATTGAAAATTATTCGATAAATAAAAATACTGACAATAATTTCTTAGAGATATATATTTGAAGGACTCTAATAAACTATAATTTCTGATGGAGGATTAGATTTTGTAACAATTTGATTTCTTATATAGCACTAAAATAAAAAATTCAGCTCATGAAGTCGTTTTTGGCAAAAAATACGAAAAAATGAAAATTACATAACTTAAAATTAAATTAATTTATAAGTATTTACTATGGAAACTGTACGAGACGAGAGTGTGTTAAAATAATAATCTTACAAATTTTCTCCTTCATCCTGATTAAATATATTGAAATTGAGAAATAATATTCAGCAATTTGATATATAACGCGTTTTTCGAAACAACGTACTCTGACTGGTTGTACGACGAATGTAAAATATGATAATTCAAATAGTATATAGTTGACGGATTAAATTTCATCCTTTTTATAAACTAAATTATATTATACACAGAATGGAAAAATATTAACTAAAATTCTATTCTATAATGTATATAAAATTTTAAGAATTTGTAGTTCAGTGCAGATACTTATACAATGTTAACATGTGTATAACTGCTGCAGTGATACTTAAAGGATATAAAACAATATTCAAATGTATACTGGAATATTGTCTTAAATTTCTATTTAAAAAAAAAATGAAATTGATACTTTTTCCCAAAAAAATTTTCACAGTTTTTTCAGAATTTATCGACTATATTTTTTGTTGTTGATATTAAATTTATTCGTTCGATAAAAACACCGCACGCAGATGTTTTACGTAAACAAACCAATTTAGAAAATGTTGAATTAAAAAATAGTGGTTTAAAATTTCGTTGAACTTTTAAATTTTTGTGTCTAAACAATTATATTTTGATATCCTTTGAATATCCTTTTACTTACATGATTAATTGTGTTATCTAAATATTTTCAGTTCATGCAGTCGTAGAAATATAGTTAAAGATCCAAGTCAGTATTGCAAATGTACAATCAGTATAATAAAATTATGATAGCTTACAATTCCAATAAAGGGGATAATTATTTTTCATTTAGGGTTTGTGTGAATCAAGTTAAAATCAAATTATAATTCTATACGCATATATGGATAGATCTTTGATTGCGGTTAAGGAAAAAAAGACGATGCACTTTTATAATAATAATTTTCATTTGGGCATAAATATTATACATATATATATGTATATATATATGAAAAGAAGTCAGGGTGAATAATTTACCTAGGATTATGTACATATATAAAATACTTTTATGTGTGATGAATGAATTTCTAACGTCATGATGTTTTTATGGCAGCGTTGTAATGATAACTTAAGATAGGAGGGATGTTTTCATTTTATATGATGTTTATGTGACATATGTGGTATGTGCCTTACAATGAACATAGTGTACTCCCTCTTGGTTCATTTAATTATCCGGAACAAATGGTCTGATTATAAGGGGAAAATTATGTAAATGTTAGAATTATGTAATTTAATTATGTTACATACTATGTTAATAGTTTAGCCTACTGTACAGTATACTGTTTGTGATGATGGTTCTTAGTTCAAATAAATTGAAATATAAGTGATGAAATAAATTTCGAACCAAATAAAGTATTAGATTGGAATATGATTTGAAATTGTAATATGAATTAAATCTGAGGTAAATTAACAAGCCATATTGATGCCTTGGACTTCAATTGAACTCCCAGCGCAGTGTACACTCACACCGCTCTTATTCTTCCCAGCTTAGCATCTTTTAATATTATAAAGAAATTCCATTAGTAAATAAAATTACCTTAATATTGAAAAATGCACATTATATGTCCTAAAATATTTAATAGTCTGAATGTTTCATAAATTTCCTATATGTAATTTGAATAAATTGTTAATTTGTTTTTATTTAATTTTGAAAATGTTTATTTTTTTTTCAGATGGTCCACAACTACAGCCACCGAGATTTACCACTCAACCTTCATCATCAGGTTCAATTGTTAGTGAAGGAAGGACAAAAATTTTACAATGTCATGCCTTAGGTAATTCTTTTTTTTTTTTAAATATTTCAAATTCTCTTTATTAACATTAAAAGGGACATATATTTTTGGGATAACCTTTGTCCAATAAAATGACATTTCTTTGTCACAAATTGGACAGCAAACAAAATAATTTAATTTTAAATCCTTTTTTTTTTTTACTTTGATGGCATACTAAACGTTTATACGTATACTAACAATCATCACGGGGGGAAGAAAAAATTTCGGTGACAAGAAAACAATTTCTATTGAAAAAATTAATAGGCAAAGTTTTAAAAATAAATTTATTGTATATTTAAATTTTAGTACCTAAAATCGTTTTGGAAATTATAATGTAATATTTTTTCAGACGGAAAATAATAAGTTGGAAAAAATTATAATTATTTTTTTCAACGTTACAAAACATTTAGAGATGGAGAAAACTATTTTAGTTTCAATTTTACATCCTTGCACTACTATAAGAACAGTATTTTTTTAAATTATGTACCTGTTTAACAAAAACTTTAATATTCATATCCTTCTTTGATTGTAAATTTTCTAATAGCAAAGTTTTTGATAAAATTTGTTGAAAGAGAATGATGCATAGAAAACGGCTAATTAAGATATTCATAATTAATGATGTTCCTTTTATTACATATTGCAGTGCATTTGTTTTTTTATATTTAAAAGAAAACTGTTGTAAAGGGCGAAAGATTCTAAAAGTTTTCTTTGAATATTGTAAATTATTGTGTAACGAAAAACCTATTTAATTTTTTTTTTTTAATGGAGTTAAAATGATTTGCAATATTTTTAGCAATATTTTAAACAATCGAATGTACAATATTGAGGACATGTTACAAAAATGATATATATATTCCATGATGAATAATTTATTTTGGTTTTTCTCAATGGAATGCAATACAATCGCTAATGAAAATATTGCAAATATAACACATTACGTATAAAAGGAAGTTCAAAAGAAATCATGGCAGCTATTTTTTGTCATTGAAAAGCTTATAGACTGACATTTGGCATTAATTTCTACATAGATCTCTATAAAATAAAATTCTGTAAATTGACGAATTTTGGTCTATTTGTTTTGTTAATTAATATCTACGACTGACAGCGGATTAAGTCTTTTCATAATAGTTAGATTTGAATAATTTTCCAATTAAAGCTATTGCTGTGCATGACTAAACTTATATACTTGTCTCAGCATTTCACGCGTTAAATTAAAACAAAATTTTATCAATCAAAAATTCATTAATATCAAAATAATGTGAATATATAAACCACAATAATCTCTTGTGCAATATTGTTGGAAATTCAATTAAATTTTCTGTTTATTTTCAACATGCAATAGATTTTTTTATTTTTAATTATTAAAGAAAGTTCATTGAAATCTTATAAGAAATCTAAGTAAATAATAATCAGCTTCTCACTTCTCATATCATATATTAAAATCTTAAGTGTATATAAGCATTTCACTTAATATATCAATAAAAAGAAGATAATAAAAGAAGAAAATAATGATTACTTTTTTTTAAGCCGGCGACTAAATCAGTCGTGAAATAAATATCTCATTTATTTTCTTATTTCCATATTTACAGAGGCATTAAAATTATTATATTTTTTTTATTATTTAATATGTTTTTTTAATGACTAAACTAATTAAAGCTAATAATTAGCTATTAAAACTGGACAAGTTAAAAAAATTCATAAAGTTTACAATTATATATACATGGCTATTCAAGTCCAAACAGTTAAAACGATTGTGTTGCCGAATAATAATGACCTTTTAAATAGCTTATTGAATGAACTCGCTTGTTGTATTCCAGATAATTTGATAATCATTAAAAAAAAGCAAATTCTGTCTGATACAATTAAAATTTTTCTCTCTGCGAAAGTTGAATAACTTTTACAACCATAATTACATTTGTTGAAGAAAAATAATTTTAATATCAACGACTGACAGCGAATAATAATAAAGATTTATATATAATGTCTAACAAATGCTAGTACTAAGATATCTTATTCCTCTTTCCTCATTTTTTGAATGTCCTAATCTGAAGAATTTTTGTTTTGATGATAAAAATATATTAAATATTTATAACATTATAATAAAAATATAAGTCAAATATAATATTTTCGTTATCTTAATTCCAAAATAATTCTAACACGTGTGCACCAATAATGCTTATGTGATGCTATTAAAGATATTTATATAAAATATCATTCGATTGACGACATCCATTGAATATTATTCACCAAGGAAAAATAACAAATAAATTTTTATATCGCCATATCTTAAAGTAAATTGTCTGGATAGTTGAGATAATTAATTCAGCCAGTCACAAGGCGGAGATAAGAAAATTATCACTTCTTCAATACTTTTAAAGGATTTCTTTTTTAAGAAACTTTATTTAAAAAGTTTTGAAATGGTTGAAAGTTGTTTGAATTAACTTTTTTTTTTGCCTAATTTATTGTCATTGCACTTTGTTACAGACGAAAATTCATGCCAAAAAATTTTTTTTGTAAAAAAATTTTTGGTGCTTGGTTGTTATAAGAAATGAAGGAATTTGTAAAGAGAATATATGATTGAAATTTTTATAAAAAATACATAAATATTAAATAATTTTAATAGATAATTTTGGACATTTCATTGCCTAATTTTAACGCAAGGAAAAATATCCATTTAATATACTCGTATAGTTTATTGATCATATTCATATTTAAAAGGATATATTGCTTTTCATATTACCTTCAAATCTACACCTAAAATTTTGTTCATGGAAATCTTAAGAATTCTGAAACTAACAACTGCAAGGTGTAGTGAGCTAAATTCCGCATAATTGTTACTTGAATGTCACTTAATTTATTATTACAACTTATTTTGAATATCTTTATGTAATAATAAACTAACAACAATTTTAGTGGTTCTGAAAAAATTTTCGGAAAACATTTTTCGTTAGCATTGAATGTAATTCTCCAATTTAGTCAAGTTTTATTGAAATTTAATTACTTATGGATTTGTCCTTTAAATTTGTGTTAACTCTTATATTTTTCAAACAAAAGTTTGTGAGAATGGAATTTTTAAATTTAATTAATTTTACTCATGATTAAATTTTATAAATTTAACAATTTTTTAAATTTTAAACCTTTTTGGACTTTTTATTTATTTTAATATATTTTTTTTTACATTTCATTACTAATTCTAATTAATTTGCACAAAAAAAAAACTTCTTTTATGTTTTATTATGTGTAAATCCGCAAAATGAAATTAATGTTTACTTTGCGCAAATTTTTACATTAAAATCCTTTGTGGTTTATTTTAGATGTGATTCATTGAAACGATTATGGGTTTTCATTCTATGTCGCTATACAATTTCCCCAGGGATATATGCGATTAAGTTAAAAAAAAATAAAATATGAAAATATGTTTTTTTGTTATCATAAAAATTAAAAATTAAATTAATATTTTTTTAAACTAAATTTTAAGTATATATTCAATTATTAATTCTATAAGGAATCAATTCAATCAACTACAAACATAAAATATGAAGCAACACTTCATAAAACAAATGTTAAAAGTTTATTTTAATAAAAGAAATGTCACTGGGTATTGACTACAAGTGTCGCTTAGACACGTATACAATCTTGAATTAAAGGTCATTAATTTAGCAGAGTAGGTATATAGTAGTTTGGCAGAGTATATAGTAGGAAATGTCCTGCGGACTACATTGTTGTATCATATAGCTATAATATAAAATAGTATAGAAGTTGGTAATGGTCAGAAACTGGAATACGATATTCTCCAATATATGTGAATTTGGTGTATAAATCAATACCAAATATCTTTTAATATCTTTTAATTTAAATTATATATCGACTTGTTGGCTACGAAATCATTTCCATTTTAAAATATCACCTATTTGTCTAATAAATAAATCATTCAATATTTGATGTTACTTTTTCTACTATCTATACACAAAATATAGTTTCTGCAATAATAAAATAAAATTTTTATTAAGCTTTCAAATATCTAAAATTATACGTCCTTTCATTTTTTTTTATATTTCCATTTATAAATTCTGTTTTTTTTTTGTTATATTATTTTAGGATATCCTCAGCCAATGTATCGATGGCTTAAGGATGGCATACCAGTTGGAGACTATTCGACTAGTCAATATTATCGTATACATAATACAAGGAGGGAGGATGCGGGCAGTTATCAGTGCATTGCTAAAAATGATGCTGGCTCAATATTTAGCGAAAAAATTGATGTCGTCGTTGCATGTTAGTAAAAATTATACTTATATTTCTTTCTTACTTATATATATAAATTAAAGCTAGCAGAAAAAAAAATGTTTTGGATAAATTTTTTTATTCTATAAATCTTAAAAATATAAATCAATTTATTTATTTATGAAATTCATTCTAACAGATATGAGATTAAAATATTGATGATTAATGCTTTTTTTTTATAAATCTTAAATGGCAGAAAATATATAAAATTATTGAGATCACTTTAATCTTTTCCATTTTACTTTGGAGGTCAAATTTGCAAATTAATTTAATTATTTTGTAGATTTATTTAAAACAATAAAAATATAATAAATGTTTCAAGAATAATAAATCAAAGAAAATTGAGTTCAATTAAAAATATTCAAGTTTTATTCTAAAATTAGTTTCTCATCCTCATTTAAAATGTTCTGGAATTCAATTCTATAAAAGTTTTTTGATCTTTTAAAATGCACTTTTACAATTATTACCAATTTTATTATACATATATACATATTTTCATTTTCTTGAATTTTAGATATGGGAATTTTTGAAGATCTTACAGAAGGTCGGATGTCAGTTCAGTCTGGTAATCCAGCCGTTTTTAATTTACCACCAATTGAGTCGGTACCATCACCATCTGTTATGTGGCAAACTGAAGAAGGACCACTTAATTATGATATTAAATATGCTGTAACAAAATTAAATCAATTAGTTATTTTAGCTGCTGCTGAAAATGATCGTAAAGCTTATCGAGCTCGTGCAATTAATACACAACTCGGTAAAGAAGAGAATAGTGCATTTATACATTTAAATGTAACTGGAGATCCATATACTGAAATTGCACCAGAAATTATTGTTCATCCGGAATCAATGAAATTGAAACGTGGTGAACAAATTGCCGAACTTCAATGCATTGCAAATGCAAGACCTTTGCATGAAGTTGAAACACTTTGGCTTAAAGATGGTATTATTATTGAAAATTCCGGTGTTGAGCATACATTAAATGATCCATGGAATCGTACTTTGGCATTACTTTCGGCAAATCTGACACATTCAGGAGATTATACTTGTCAGGTGCGTTTACGTAGTGGTGGTTATCCAACAGTGACATCTGTTGCTAAAATTGTTGTCCATGAACCGCCAACATTCTTTGTACCAATGCGTTCGGAAACATTAGGAGAGTATGGAGCACAAGTTGTACTTGCATGTGATATTGTTGGTGAACCAGCACCACTAGTAACTTGGTTTAAAAATGCTCAGGCAGTAGAATTGACAAGCGGACGGTAATATATAAATATTAAAAGTAAAAATTAAAACTACAGGAATTATAATATATTTTAGGTACCTCATTAAAGAAGACCATTCGCTAGTCATTAAGAAGCTAACAATGGATGATTCGGCAATGTTTCAGTGTTTAGCTTCAAATGAGGCTGGTGAAAAATCAGCTTACACATGGTTAAAAGTGAAGAGTAAGTTCGATATAATGATTTTTTGTAAAAAAATAATAATATTTAAAATTAATTTAATTAAAATTACGAAATTTTATTAACATATTCAATCCATTTTTCTCTCTTTTCTCAAAATATTTTATTTATATGCTAACCATACAAACTTTGATAGATAAAATTGTTACTATGGATAAGTCCTTTACTACTGCTAACACTACCATTTCTTTATCAACTAACAAATTTTTGTACAATGTAACTAGTAATTTATATTTACTAGCTCGATTAACGCGTATTAAACGTTTAGCTCAACCAAGAATAATTCGTGTACGAGCATCAAGTTCGGGAATTGGTGGTAGCAAAAAGGATTTTCGCTTTGGTACAGGCAGTATATAATTATTCAAAAATAGAAAATTACTTTATTTACTTTGATGTTGTGATTTTTATCAATTTCCGCACTTTTTAACATCAATCATTTTTTTGTCTTATTTTTTTTTTAATATACTTTTCACAAATTAATATGTACTTAATTAATAATTTTGCACAGTCGAGTAACGTATTTAGAGTTTTTTGTTTTTCATTTGTTGAAACACACATGCCAAAATATTGAGTAAAAATAGGACTTAACTTGTTTTTGAGCCACTAGCAAAAAATGTTGGATAATTACACAAATCGTGATTAATAGTGATTAAATAGTGTCTAATGTCTAATCCTTTGAATTTAATTTGAACTCGTTAATTGAGATTATCGCTGAAACGTAATGCTGTCAAAGAAATTATTTTGGAATTAATTATAGGAGCAAAAACTTAGCGAACTATTTCACTTGACTATACATGATAACACTACTGCTGCAGTTAATCTTACAAAACAGCATCAAAATAAAACAAAACTTTAACAGAAAGCATATAGATATAGGCAAACAATTCCATCTGTATCATAGATTTTCTTGCTTTTAAAATTTTTTCACTTCAAAGAAAACTTTATTTACAAAAAAAAACAAGTCAAAATTTCAATATTTGGAAATAAACTTATGAATCCAACTTTTCTTAGCTAAAAATATTACTTATATATTATATACTAAAAAAAATTATATGTATGTATCATGTACACAGTTTTCTTAAAGTTCAAAACACAATAAAGGATAAAGACCCCGATTTATTCCTATTGTTAATATATTATTTGATTAAATTTACATTTAAGTATCGTTAAGAAAAGAAAATTCACTTAACCGTAATTATAAGGAAAGGTATAAACTAATCATAATACCTATTGAAGACTAATGTCCTTAATAAATCCTTATAACTATAACTAAGTATATTCTATTGTAGACATAAAATATGATTATGAAAATATCTCTTTTGAAAATTTTTAATAAAATGTTTGTCTACAAAATTAAAAATTTAATTCTAATTTTTATATATGCCCTAGTAAAGAGTATTTTGCTTAACCAATAATTGATTCATCCTTAAAATTAATAAATTTTAACCTAATATAAAACCTATGTGCATGCATGTTTCCCAGCAATTAACTAACACAAATTCATATTCAAATTATTCTTTAAAATAAATTATAAATTTAATTTTTTTTTATCGTTTTGATTTAATTATAAATATTTGACCTCAATTTACGACCATTTTATTGCATGATAATATTTTTCTTTCATACAATCCAAAAAAAAAACTGAAAGAAAGGACATTAACATGATCCTGTTTAGGATAAAAAAAAGCCTACTTAATACAGTAAAAAATTTCGTTAGTGACCTGGTTATAAATTAATTTATTCTATATATGTATATATACATAATAAACTATACACATATATAATTTACAAGTGATGCCTATATGTATTTATATGTGTATTGTAATTGTTGTTTCGTTTGAATCCAAACATTTTTAACTACGTCCACACTCCGCACGTATTTTTATTATAAAATGTTGCACTGTCCGAAATGCTTTTTTTTTCATTTTTTGTTTTAGACTAATATAATTTTTAAACAATACACTTATATGTTTCTTGCACAAAAAGTAGAATATCCTTTTTACTTATAATAACAATAATCACACACATATATGCAAATTTTAGATAGCGTGTAAAGTGTTTATAGTTTAGAAAATTTTTGTTTTAAAAGTAATTTTCCTATTGACATAAATTTTCAAATAATTACAATTTTTGTTTATGCAATTCTATATAGATTAAGATTAGAGACAGGACGATGGAAAATGATTTAAAAAAAAAAAAAATTAATTATTGTTTGTTTTTTTTCTTATATATTTTCACTTGATTAGCAACAACGCCAATTATGGAAGTGCCACCACAAAATGTGACTGCTTTAGATGGTAAAGATGCAACGATAATGTGTAAAGCTGTTGGTGCACCAACACCTAATATTACATGGATTTATAATGGTAAGGATGAAAGTATATTGTATTTTTTTTTTTAAAGTGTTTAATTTAATTTTGTGGTAGTTTTTATTCTGGGAAGAAAGTTTAGAGATGGAAATAATTATTTTTTTTAATATTGTATTAGTTTTATATAAAATTGTTTGTCTTTGGTTTGAAATAAAATTATGATTTTAAATTTCAATTAACTATATACTCTTCAGTTATATCCAACGTAAAATCTGCTAGATGAAAGCAAATTGTTGTAATTTAAATAATTAATTTTACACTTAGAAACATACTTGTCATGCATGATTTTCCTTTTGATTATCATAAATATGAAAATCCTGAAAATTTAAACATTTGCCTCTAAACTTTCTATGCATTTAAATTTTTTTTAATAATCTAATTAATTTTTATTGAAATATTTCATTTCGTATTTTCTGTTTTTGATTGAATTAAACTAACAATTTTTTTTTTAAATCTCTTTTTACGGTCCCAAAATACAAAATATAACAACTATATAATATATCAACTATTATTATATACAATTCGACAATACTCTAAAACATAAATTAATATATCCAGAAACACAACTTGTTGAAGTGTCTAGTCGTATACAAATACTTGATACAGGAGAATTATTAATATCAAATATACGTGAATCTGATGCTGGTTTGTATTCATGTGTTCGATCAAATGAAGCTGGTTCAGTCACTGGGGAGGCATATTTGGGGGTCCTTGGTAAGATATAATAACACATATATATGTATATTAAATTTTTATGTTTTTGTTTTGCTTGTAAATTGTTTATATTTAATCAATATAAATTGTTTGGCAATTGCACCAATTTTATTATATTTATTTTATTTTGACATTTTCTGCATTTGTAATAGTTTTTTTTTTATTATTTAATTTTTTGTGTTCACATTATAGTACGTACTCAAATAATTCAACCCCCTGTGGATACAATTGTTCTACTTGGTCTAACAGCATCATTACAATGTAAAGTTTCTAGTGATCCAACTGTACCATTTAATATTAATTGGTATCGTGATGGTCAAATACAATCAATAATAAATTCACAACGAATACACGTTACATCTGATGGTACATTAGAAATACAAGCTGTACGTGCAGCTGATGTTGGTACATATTCATGTATGGTTACTTCACCTGGTGGTAATGAAACACGTTCAGCACGTTTAAGTGTTATTGAATTACCATTTGCACCAACAAATATTAAAGCTGAACGTATCGATTCATCTAGCCAACGTGCAATTAATGTATCATGGACACCTGGTTTTGATGGAAATAGTCCAATATTAAAATTTATTGTACAAAAACGTGAAGTTTCAGAATTAGGTAATTTTTTATCATAAAATTATTTCTATTGCAATTTTAAAGAAAAAAAAATTAGATTTCATGAGAAATAAAATTGATACATTAAATTTAATATTAGATAATTTTATAGGTCCAATACCAGATCCATTTTTAAATTGGATCACAGAATTAAGTAATGTATCATCTGACCAAAGATGGATTCTATTAACAAATTTAAAAGCAGCTACAACATATCAATTTCGTGTTAGTGCTATTAATCGTGTTGGTGAAGGTTCACCATCTGAATCAAGCAATATTATTGAATTGCCACAAGAAGGTAAGAATATCAAATTGAATTTATTTTTGTATGTACTCGTATAAGGATATGTTTTACAATTATTTTGTTTATTAATTTTCATTTTGTTTATTTAGCCTTACAATTTTAATTTATGTTACAGTAGTGCAATAAAAGCTAATTTAACTAAAAACAAATTAATATGTAAACAATTATTTAACTTCAAAATTATTGAAACTTAAAAGTTTTCAAAAATTGATAATATAAACTTATATACATATAACACAAAAGTCTAAGCTACAGCAGTATCTTGTGACGTGATTTTCTGAATTAATGTAATTTGTATATCTTGTGGCTTGTGGAATTCTTACTTAATATATTACAGGCTTCCGGTACTCCTCATACTTTCACATCCACCATCCACATCTATCCAAAAAAAATACAGCTTTAGTGGATTTTTACAAATTCAAAATTTTCATTTTTCAATCATTTTTTAATGGAAGCAAAAGACAGACACAATAATGTTTTTAATTATTTTGTAATCTCAATCTTTCTTTTGAGATAAAAAGGGATAGACGAAAATGGCGAGAAGAAAATATTGAAGATGTAAGTCCACTAGGATCTCATAATACAATCTTTACTTGAAAATACAACAAAAAACTATGTGGTTTAGACTTTTATAATTTGTATATTTAGAATTTATTTGACTCAAGAATATTATTTGACAACATATTATTAAGCACCTTTTTATTTTTTATTTTAATTTTATTAAAATGATTTTTCCTACTTATTAGTTATATTATTATTTATTTTTATTTAATATTTCTGATATTTTACTTTAGGTATAATTTATTTTTTAATTATTGTTTTGCTAAAATTCTAAATAATTATTTTTAACAAATAATATATTGTAATTTACTAATCGTAATTTTAATTACTTTCCTTTTAAAAACTCACTTTTATCAAAATCACAAAAATAAAAATAAAATAAAATTTAAAAAAAAAATGGCTTATGTAGAATTACCGCTTGAAAGAGGTATATAAAATTGAAATTAATATAAATTTAATTTTAAATTAATTATAATCTGGTATAGTTAATAATAAAATTTTATATTAAATTACCAGCACCAAGTGGACCACCAGTTGGATTTGTTGGATCTGCTCGGTCTTCTTCAGAAATTATAACACAATGGCAGCCACCATTAGAAGAACATCGTAATGGTCAAATTCTTGGTTATATAATACGTTATCGTTTATACGGCTATAATAATAGTCCATGGACAACAAGAAATATAACAAATGAAGCACAACGAAATTTTCTAATTCAAGAATTAATAACTTGGAAAGATTATGTAGTTCAAATTGCTGCTTATAATAATATGGGAGTTGGTGTATTTACAGATGGTGCTAAAATAAAAACAAAAGAAGGAATACCTGAAGCACCACCAACTAATCTTAAAGTAAAAGCTATAAATTCAACAGCTATTCTAGTATCATGGAAACCACCAAATCCACAACAAATTAATGGTATTAATCAAGGATATAAAATACAAGCATGGAAATATGATATTGCTGATGATGAAGAATATGAATGTGAAGCTAGAATGATTACAGTACCACCAAGTTTAATAGATCCACTAGCTGAGCAAACTGCAGTCATGGGTGAATTAGAAAAATTTACAAATTATAATATTACAGTATTATGTTTTACTGATCCGGGAGATGGTGTTCGTAGTGAAATGATTCCAATTAAAACAGAACAAGATGTGCCAGATGAAGTGGCTACTTTCAATTTTAATGAAATCTCTGATCGAGCAGTTAAAGTTAATTGGACACCACCGAAGAATAAAAATGGTATGTTGACTGGTTATCAGGTACGTTATCAAATTAAAGATATGCCGGAAACATTAAAAACAGTAAATTTAACTGCTAATGTGACTAGTTTACATGTTACACAATTGCAAGCAACAACACATTATTGGTTTGATATTACTGCATGGACAAAAGTTGGTCATGGACAAGCAAAAACAGCAACTATACAATCTGGGGTAAAACCTGTTTTGCCGCATGCTCCTACACAATTGGCGCTATCAAATATTGAAGCATTTTCTGTAGTATTGCAGTTTACACCAGGTTTTGATGGCAATTCATCAATAAGTAAATGGATTGTTGAAGCACAAACAGCCCGTAATCAAACTTGGTTCATTGTTTACGAAGTATCCGATCCAGATGCGTCAACATTAACAGTTTCCGGTCTAGTACCATTCACGACGTATCGTTTGCGATTAATTGCATCTAATGTTGTTGGTTCTTCAGAAACATCTGAACCTACAAAAGATTTTCAAACGATACAGGCAAGACCTATGCATCCACCACTCAATGTTACTGTACGGGCAATGAGTGCGACTGAATTGCGAGTGAGGTGGATTCCATTGCAACAAACTGAGTGGTTTGGAAATCCAAGAGGGTATAATATTACATATAAACAAGTTGATATTGATTTAAAAATCCCAGCCATGAGTGTATTAATTGAAGATCATACTGCCAATTCACATATTTTAGATAATCTTGAAGAATGGGCTGTTTATGATATTTTAATGAATGCTTGTAATGATGTCGGCTGCTCTAAAGATAGTCCAAAGGCAATTGAACGCACCCGTGAAGCAGTACCTTCCGCAGGACCGCTAAGTGTCCTCGCTAATGCGACTTCTTCTACCACTATAGTTGTACGATGGGGTGAGGTACCTAAAGCACATCGCAATGGACAAATTGATGGTTATAAAGTATTTTATGCTGCAACAAGTCGTGGCGGCCTGGTGCTGCACAAAACAATTTCAAACAACGGATCGTTTACCACTACTTTAACTGAACTTAAAAAATATGTCGTCTATCATATTCAAGTTCTTGCTTACACACGATTAGGTGACGGTACTTTGAGTGCTCCACCAATAAGAGTACAAACATTTGAAGATACTCCTGGTGCACCATCAAATGTATCTTTTCCAGATGTTTCTTTTTCTACTGCTCGTATCATTTGGGATGTTCCAGAAGAACCAAATGGCGAAATATTAGCCTATCAAGTAACCTATTCATTAAATGGTAGCGCAAATTTAAACTATTCAAGAGAATTTCCTCCATCCGACAGAACTTTCCGTGCCAATCAACTTCTATCGGAACGTTATTACGTTTTTAGTGTAACAGCTCAAACACGTTTGGGTTGGGGTAAAACTGCATCAGTTCTTGTTTATACAACAAATAATCGTGATCGACCGCAGGCCCCATCAGCTCCACAAATTTCACGAAGTCAAATTCAAGCCCATCAAATTGCATTCAATTGGGCACCAGGTCGTGATGGATTTGCACCATTACGTTATTATACAGTACAAATGCGAGAAGACGATACGCAATGGACTTCACTTCCAGAACGTGTCGATCCAGTTTTAACATCGTATACAGCAGCATATCTTAAACCTCACACTACATATCAATTTAGGATACAAGCTACCAATGATTTAGGACCGTCCGATTTTAGTAAAGAAAGTATTACTGTACGCACATTACCAGCAGCTCCATCGAAAGGTGTGGCTGGTCTAAAAGTGGTACCAATAACAACAACCAGTGTTCGTGTGCATTGGAATTCATTAAGTAAATCTTTATGGAATGGAGATTCAAGTACTGGCGGATATCGAGTTCTGTTTCAACCACTATCTGATTTTCCAACAGCTTTACAAGCCACGCCTAAACAAGATGTTATGGGAATTCAATCAGAATCTGTTATTCTATCAGATTTAACTCAAGACCGCAATTACGAAATTGTTGTATTACCATTTAATTCTCAAGGAACTGGACCAGCAACTCCGCCTGTTGCAGTTTATGTGGGTGAGGCTGTTCCAACAGGTGAACCACGATCTGTTGATGCTGCTCCTGTTTCCAGCACAGAAGTTCGTCTTCGTTGGAAACCTCCAAAGCAAAGTATGCAAAATGGAGATTTACTCGGTTACAAAATATTTTATTTGGTCACCAATTCTCCACAAGAACTTGATGAAGGCCGAAAACATGAAGAAGAAATTGAAGTTGTTCCTGCCTCAACAACCACATATAGTTTAGTATTTTTAGATAAATTTACCGAGTATCGTATTCAAATATTAGCATTTAATCCCGCTGGTGATGGACCACGATCACCAGCAGTTATTGTAAAAACTTTACAAGGTCTGCCAAGTGCACCGATTAATTTAAAATTTGATGAAATAACAATGCAAAGTCTCAAAGTTTCCTGGGATCCACCAAAAATGAAAAATGGTGAAATTCTTGGTTATGTGGTCACATATGAAACAACAGAGGAAAATGAGAGTAAGTTTTCAGTTTGTATGTTCATAAATATTTCTAAACTCATTCAAATTTGGTTTTAAAGAATTTAGCAAACAGGTTAAACAAAAAGTTACTGGAACAAATTTAATTATACAAAGTTTAGAAGAAGAAGTTACATATACATTTACAGTACGCGGTCAAACAATTGACTATGGTCCGCCAGTAAGTGGAAATGTTACAACTGGACCACAAGAAGGTTCACCAATAGCACCAAAAGAATTAATTTTAACAAAGACTGTGTCTAGTGTTGAAATGCATTGGGTTAATGGACCATCCGGTCGAGGTCCCATTTTGGGTTATTATATTGAATGCAAGAAACGAGGTAATTGCTAATAGAGAATAAAAATAATAATTAGACTATTATTTATCAATTTTGATAATTTGTACACATAGGTACATTATATGTACATATATTAATTTTTGAACAGGTTAAAATAATGTTTATTAGAATTTTTTTTTTTATTTCAAATTAATTTTAAGTTCTATTGAATAGTTTTATGGTTAAGGGCTAAAAATAATTATCTTATAATTTTTCTATTTTCATGCTAATTATCTATGAGTAGAAAGTCAACCTAATTATTTTTGTAAGTACAGTAAAATTAAATGAGTTAAAATGTTGTTCTTGTCCTTGCTCTTTGTTCGTACATTTTGTATAGTTAAATGATTTGTCTGATTACTAAATTGTTTTCTGGGATTGACAAAATACTAATAAAATTTTATATTAACATAATAATTTAATGTAAGAGAGTTGAGTTTTCCGAAATGCCATTATAAAGATACATAAATATGTACTGATAATTGCGAAACAATACTGTTGCTAACAACAGTACGATGTAAAAAAAGACGAAAACACAATGAGGAATTGTGCAACTAACCATATTATATATAGTTATACATATACATTATACGTTAACATTGCTTTTTGCACGATTTGATTGCCTTTAAAATTAACTTTTTATTTTTAAAATTAATGAAATATCTTCGAAATTAGATGATGCCCGTTGGGAAACAATTGCCCGTTCAACAACAGGACCACTACAAGAATTCACAATTAGTTTTCAAAGTCTTTTACCTTCAACACCTTACACTTTCCGTGTTATAGCTTACAATCGTTATGGCATCTCATATCCAGTATATTCAAGTGATTCAATAATGACACCATCAAAACTTTACTTAGAATATGGTTATCTACAGCACAAACCTTTTTACAGACAAACTTGGTTTATGGTTGCATTAGCAGCAACTTCAATAGTTATTATTATAATGGTCATTGCTGTTCTTTGTGTTAAAAGTAAAAGTTACAAATACAAACGTAAGTTTTTATTTAATCAAATAAATCTCTCCACATCCAATAATTTATATATTTACCATATATTTGTAGAAGAAGCACAAAAAACTCTTGAAGAATCAATGGCAATGTCAATTGATGAACGTCAAGAATTAGCTCTAGAATTATATAGATCAAGGCATGGTGTTGGAACTGGTACATTAAATAGTGGTGGTACGCTGGGTCGGAGTACTTTAGGTCCGTTAGGTAGAAAATCAACACAACGACCGACAGCAGCCTCATTAGGTAAAAGTCCACCCAGACCATCACCTGCATCCGTTGCTTATCACAGTGATGAGGAAAGTTTAAAATGTTATGATGAGAATCCAGATGATAGCAGTGTCACAGAGAAACCATCGGAAGCAAGTTCAACAGATTCACAGGTAAATATAAGAAAACAAAGGATTTCTTTTTTTTTTAGAAAATAAAATATTTTTACTTAATTTTAATTTATTTATTTTTAAGCATTCCGAAAGTGAAAATGAAAGTGTTCGATCTGATCCACATTCCTTTGTTAATCATTATGCAAATGTTAACGATTCATTACGACAATCATGGAAAAAACAAAAACCAGTTAGAAATTATTCCAGTTATACTGATTCAGAGCCGGAAGGTAGTGCTGTAATGAGTTTAAATGGTGGTCAAATTATTGTTAATAATATGGCAAGATCACGTGCACCATTACCCGGTTTTTCATCATTTGTTTGACAATCAACAGAATTTTAAGTTTCGGAATAAAATATTTCGTCTTTTTTAAATTTTTAAGTATATGCTCGTAAATATTTTTTTATAAATTTAATTAATTTTTTTTTTTTATATTACATATAATATAATTTTTAATATTCAAAACGATTTTTTATACATTATAATTATTTTAAAACGAATGCATTTTTCATAATTAGTATTTAAAAAAATATTTTAACAAAATATGCGAAACTATTTTTTTATATACAAGCTGAGATTAATGAAATGTTGCAACTTTGTTTCAAATTTTAAATACTTTTAC
Source organism: Empis stercorea (assembly GCA_949752835.1). Classification (NCBI taxonomy): domain Eukaryota; kingdom Metazoa; phylum Arthropoda; class Insecta; order Diptera; family Empididae; genus Empis; species Empis stercorea. Next base: position 48,253,880 of record OX457087.1, on the reverse strand, counting down.
TATTATATAAGTAATCAAACATGAATTGAAATACTGTTCATAATTACAACATTAATAGTTTATTTTTATTACTCATCGCGATTGATCTTTAATAATTAGTCATATATGTTCTAAAAATATTGCATGCCAATTGTTATTTTTAAAATTCGGTGATGTGCAAAATCTTTTTTATAAAAGACATAAAGTGATAAAGTAACCTATCGGCAAAAAGGCATTTTGAGAAATTTTAGTTTTTCGCACAGAATTAATTTTTTTTGGATTTGGTAATTAAAGCCTATAGGTTTTATTTCCCATTCGAATGGGTAATAAAGGCCTATTAGGCGGCTTTATTTCGTTATGACTTATTGCATTGCACCCCCACCTAAAATTAACTGTTGCAATATTTCATCAATAAGTTGCTGAAAAAAATCTAAAATTATATTTGCAAACGTTATTTCATTTATATGTGATAAAAAAGATTAATAGTAAATTTAAAGTTTTTTTTTTATAATACATAAATTTAAGTTAATATTAAAATCAAAAATAATAATTATGAAATTTAATTAGGAATTGATTTGCATATATATAATTACTTTAATTTTTAAATCAAAATAATTATAATCATATTATAGAATTTAATTTAATTTATTATATTTCAGAAATTCTAATTTTTTTTCTATTAAAATTATTACACATTTATTATATATCTAAAAAAGAAAAGAAAATTGTAAATAAAATATAAAAAATAATTTTATTTTTAGTTTAATAACGAAAAAAAAAAAATAATGAAAAAAAGGACTCTCAAACAATTTATTTAGGCCATATTTTTTTTTTTTATTAATTAAATCAAATTTAAATAAATATTATATGTATTTTTTATTAGAGATGACTGATTACTATATTTAGTGTTTAAATAATAATAAAAAAAAAAACAATTTTTAGAAAAATAACTAAAATTAATTAAAATTATATTGATAATAAAATAATAATAATAGAAATATTTGCAAATTGCAGTTTAGATTACAGAAGAAAATTTAATTTTTTCTCACTTTTTTTACAAAATTTTAAAACTATTATCGAGCTTTTGGAACAATAAAGAAAATAAATTAACATTTTCATAAATTTGTTATAAAAATATTTTAAATGTTAAATTTTTATTAATATATAGTTTAAAAAAATTAGAATAAATTTAAAAATTAGAATAAAGGTCGAAAAAACTATATATACATACAACATTGTTTAAAATTTTTCTATGTAATAGCATATAATTTCAATGATTACATTTTTACGGCAATATTTTCTACAAAAATCGTTTTTAGGCAATTGTTGACCAAATTCAAACGAATTTTAAATCTATAAAAATTTGTTTCAATATTTTAAATAAATTGTATACTTTGTATAATGTGCTCAAAACTTAATTTAATTTAATGTTTGTGTGTGCCTTCGGGTGTTTTATAAAATATATTTTTCTAATTTTATAGAAGAATTCATCTGAAGAATTGATATTTGATTAATTTTCTTCAATACTTTTTATATTTTTCAAAAATATAATATGTACTTAATCGAGTACAGACCAAACTTATATAAATCTGAAACATCAAAAATATATTATTGCACAAAATTATATTGCATCTATACTAAAGATTTAAAAAAAAAAATTTCTTTTTAACTATAAAATATTAATGATAAAAATGACTGAAAACTTTTATAAATATTTAAGAAATACTAGAATTGTTTTTAGGTACTTAACAAAAAAAAATTTTTAACAAATAATTAAATTAAAATCACTGCCATTTAATAAGAAAACCAAAATCCATAACGTACACATAAAAACCGTCACTTTATTCTTTTAGATACAGTTTTATATGGCAAATTGCTCAAGTTAATTAATGTCAATTTAAATCTGATAAATATTTATATACATATATATGTATTTTCATGCACGTTATTATAAATATATACAAGAAATTACGATGTGAACATTTTCGTAAATTTAATTTTCGAAAAAATATCAATTATAAATAGAAAATTTCTGTAAATATAAAAAAATAAATTAAAAAAATGATTTTATTAAATATTTGTAAATGTAAAGTTTCATAATAATTGAACTATAAAATAAGATAATTAAGTCGCAAAAATTTAAAATAATTAAACTTTTAATCTATATAAATAAAACATAGAAATATAATTGTTTAATTAAAAGTAGAAATGCTCTTTTATAATTTAATTTTAAATATTTTTTATTACTTATAAATTTAAGTTTACTAAAAAAATAGAGAAAATTTTAAATATAAATTTTAAAAATAAAAGAGAAATCTGTATAATCAAAATAATTATTATATAAACTAAATTAAATATATAATAATTAAATAAAATTATCGGAAAATAAATATTTGTGAAAAATAAAAAAAAATATATAATGTTATTTTACTTTACATTTACTTTATTCCTTGTACATCGTAGAATAAAAAGTCAAATCATCTCTTTAAAAATTCGTTGTGGTTACCAATATTTTATTATAAATAACCAAAAAATTAGTGTTATGATCTATTTGACTGCGGAAAAACTAATCATAAAAAGTAATAAATATTTGTAAGTAAAAGAAAAGATTCGTTTCATTGATTAGATAACTTGAAGTCGCTGCTTCATTATTCAATGAAAGAAATTGGTTTCAGTACCTACATCCATCCAGTTATATATTTTGCGATTTATATGTACATAAGGGCTCCACGAAATATCGCACAACGAAAAATCGCCCAAAAAAAGAAAATGAAAAATCGAAACGAAACGAATCATTTCGTTTTAATCTACCAAAAAAAATTTTTTGGGCTATTTTTCTTCTTTTTTTTTTTGTGATATTTCGTGGAGCCAAATTCATATTTAATAAACATATTATTACTTTTTTCGGAAAAGCGGAAAACTCTTTCTTTTTGCAGCTTTGAAAAAAAAATTAAAAAGCTTGTTGCAGCTTTTTACAGCTTTTTAAAAAAAAAAAAAACAACAAAAGGTTGAATAAATAAGGAATTTTGGATTTTGGGTGATATTTCATTATGAAATTTTTCGTTGGGCGATTTTTCGTTGGGCGATATTTCGTGGAGCATACATAAGTCTAGCTTACCATGAAAATATACAATTTTCAGATTATTCATTGAAAACATAATTTTTCTTGATTATTTTAAACATATTTAAAATTGAATTTAAACACTAAATTATATAAAATATATAATGTACTTTTAAAATTAATGTAATACTTAATACAAATCGATATTAATTACAACTAATTTATCTAATTACAAATTACATATTTTTTTAATAATTTCGTTTAATAAATTTAATAAATTAAGTAATTAATTTTAATATACAACAAAAAAATTCAATAAATAATAAGAAAAATCATAATTACATTTTAATTATAAATACCGTATTATAAATTTTATCTAAATAATTGAAATGATTACTTTTGGGTAAAAGATTTATTTAAATTAATATGATATTTTTAAATCAATTTAAAAACGGTTTAATACTTAATAAATTGCCTAAAAAAACGATTAATTTCATCTGTAAATGGCATACTTTTATACATTCTCGTGTTATTCAAAGTTGGGATTCAGAGTTATATTATTAAAAAGCCTGTGATTTGGTTAATTATAATTTTTTTGTTATCATCGCAATTGTGGATTCTTTAGGAATTTTTAAATCATCTTAAATTTGTCGTTCATAATGTGGATAATATAATATATTAACTAAGATAATGTCTTACCATTAAATTGTGATATTTTATTGCATATTACGAATGTACATTCTTAATTTTTTTTTAATTTGTTGTTTAAAATCGAAACTTCTGTTAATTTTAAAGGTTTTCAAATATGTACATATAAATCGTTAGGTAATTTTTGTGTTTAAATAATATAAGGTAATATTCTCAAACTACCAACCGATAGATGGCAGCCATGTTAGTAAAGATAAAAATTAATAAAAATAAAAATATTCTTATAAAAAAAATATGAAAGTTTTCTTTAAAAATTGCTTAAAAAATTGAAAGTTTTAATTTATATTGAAACGATTTTATTACATATTTATTTATTTTTTACATATTTACAATTTTATTTACTCATAACTCATATTACATTTTAATTTTCTTTAAATGAAATATTTTCCTTGATTTAGCAAAAAAAAAGAAATATTATTACATATTGCAATTTAAAATTACAAAATAAATTTGGTTATTGAAAATTTTAGATAAAAATATTTGTCATTTTGTTAGCTTATTAATAAAAATAAAATAAAAGACATATTTAATTTTTTTTATACAAATTCTCTAATTAATTATTAAATTAATACAATTTTCTTTATTTATAACAATAAATTTCTTTGCATTTCGATATTTTATATTATTTACAATTTTAAGTTTTTTTTCTTGATTAAACCAAAAAAACAAAATTTAAAGTAACTACAAGTAAAATTATATATAAATTAGAATAATTATTTAATAATACGATCGTAAAATATAATTTTTGGTATTTGCCAAAATCTTTTTATAAATTAATGGATTTGCTTCTGTTGAATATAAAAGATCAATATGATTGAATCCTCTGACATCTGTTAATATCGTTTTTGTATTTTTAAGTTGTGATATCAAAATCATAACATCCTAAAAAAATCAATAGGAGTATATTTTATTTATTTATTTAATTATTGATTATAATTTTTATAAATTAATTTAAGAGTGATGAAGTTTAAGAGAATAAATTTATCATTCAAATTTTAGGAATATTAAATTTTTAATTATTTATTTTTACTTTTAGTATCTTAAGAATATTTTTTTTTATAGGAAATATTTATAATTTCAGCATAGATAGGCCAATCCTACATATCATTCCATATCGATACATATTTTGTTACTTTATCGCTTAATTTGAATGATGAAAATATTGGACAAGTCAATATACAGCATCGTTATAGTTGTGGATTATTATGATATTGGCAAATGGCAATTCTGGAGACCATTGGGCTCGTCAATACGTAATCAGCCTATATACAGAATATAAAGTTTGTTCAATATATCGGAGACGAACAATCATAAACAATATGAAGCAAGAAAATTGAGACAATCGGATTAAATACGAGACTATGTATTACTTTGTTTCTAGGACATAACAAATATGCGATCACTTTCTAGCTCGTACTTATTTAACAGTGTATTTCTGAATTGTATCTTTAAGTAGAGGATAATCAAAATCAATCCTTCAAGTTCAAGATATATCGAATTATAGAGTATTATAGACCACTTCACTTTTGAAGAATTAGAATCTCAATAAGACCCCCTTCACAATATCACACAATATTCCATAATTTATACATCTTCAATATTAAAATTTAATCAGCTTTTAAGTATAAATCTGTCGATCGAAGGGCATTTCAAACTATAAATGCACCAACAGCTTTACATATTGACATTATTATAACCAACGGACTAGATACAGGGTCACGGATAGTATACGTAGTCAACAGTACGTTTCAAAATTCTATATAGTCTGAACGTTAATATTCATTTCAATTCCTAGAAATCAATTTTAAATTTAATTTTTTTCTTCTTCTAAATTCAAAAATTTTGTAATTATAATCAGATTATCCATTACGAAATCTTCGCAAAATCTTTTGAACATTCCATCTTTTAAAATCTTCCATCCGGTGTATGTAATTTTATTTTTCTTCAAAAAATTTATGTCTATGTCAGTTCAACAAAAAAAAAAAATTTATACATATACATACATAATATTTCTTTTTCATAATCGTTTTTATGTTGCTGTGTTCAACAACATGAAAAGTATTGAATATAGCAAGAAAGCATTTCCAATAATTTTTGTTTTGTTTTTGTTTTTCGTTTACCACATTTTCAAATTCACTTGCACGGCATTACACAATCAGTGAAAGAAATTTCATATATATATGTATATATGTATATACCAATTAATATCTAAATGGCAAGGTGAGTTTTATAATAATAAATATGCAACCAAAAATGTAAAAAAAGTTGAACAGCTGCTTTTGCTGCTATTTAGTTTTTTTTTTTTTTGTGTCTGGTCGATGTTATGCAACATTGGATTTAAAAAGAAATTATATATAGATTTATCATTTCATTACCTTTAACACTTTTTATTATATATATATATACATATATAATTTGTTAAACAGAAAGTCCAGAGTCTTTTATAACTCATCAAACAAAAATTACATTGTAAAGATTTCTTGCAAAATCAAAATTATTCAATAAATTATTAAAAAGAAAAAAGTGTAAAAAATTAAAAACAAAAATTAAATAATTGTCATCCTTCCGGAAGAAATTCCATTATGAAATTTATGTACGAATAGTATACTATTAAAGTATGTTTATAAATAATGAAATCTTCATGGAGTTTCCAACGATTTTTAAAAAGTAAAATCAGGTCGACCTGTAAGAACAAATATTTTTAATATGTACTATTCATTGTAAATTGTGCCAGGACGCAGATTTTAGACAAAATATTCGTTTTAAAATGACTGCGTTGATTGAAATCGTGGCAAAATGCATCGAAATATTGGAAAAAATATCACTCGCATATTAGAGGTATATGAACAAAATCTTCATTTCGAAATTTTTAAAATGAATTGTGCAACTTATTCAAAGATCTACCGGCGTTTCATTATAGAAGGATCAAGCATATGATTTTAAAATTTATTGCATAACATAGAGCGTTTTCGTTAACGTCAAATGATCGCAGTATACTGCAATGTGTTAATTCTTTTTACTAGTATTTTGACTATCGAGACAGTGAAAAATCGACAAATTTAGCTTGACCAATGCTCCTTCTGTCGACTGATTGCTGTCTGGTTGATTAAACTACCATAAAAACTAATAAAAACATTGCAGTACTGGTGATCATTTGACATTAACGAAAACGGCCATAAATAGACCCGCCTGGATGATAGAAAATAAGCTAATAACGATTTGTTCGGCCACTACAGTGCTTCATTTATCGCAGAATGAAAAACAATTATCATAAGAGTATACTCGCCATTTATGGAAGAAACATTAATTACTTAGCTTTATTGAATGATGGTATATTAAAATCTGTCCTCAAAATCAACCATATAACCAATCAACAATTTAGTTGAGTCACTAAAAATGAATATATGTACAATTTTTAAAATCTTGTCAAGTTCAAAGTAAAGTCTTTTCTTATATAACTACATGGTATATGTATATGTATATAATATCTCTAAATATAAATTAATAAAATTATTTTAATGAATTTTGTTATATAAAATTAGTATAAATTATTGACCTTTGACAAATAAATATTAAAATTTCTTTTAAACGTTAGATATTTAAAAACCAAAAACCAGAAAAAAAAAAACAAAAAAATCTTCTTCCGTATAATTAGTCAATTTGATGCAAACACATCACTTAACTATATCTATCGCGATACATTTTGTATATTATGGTTTTTTGTTTCATTATGGATGATGGTTTTCTTCTTTTTTTTTTTGTTTTGAATTTTTGTTAACATATGCTGTAGGTCTAAGTCAAGGTCTTTTTGATTTATTTATATGTACAATTAGTTATAACGCATTGTATATATATAAATATATATATATATTATATAGCCAAGCAAACAGAAAAAAAACCATCAAAATGTCAAAGAAATACCACAACAACAAACGAAAAAAAAACTAAATCTGAGGTAAAAAAAAAATATATTTTTTTATTATCAAAACATAAAAAAAAATTATAAATAAAATATAAAATAAAAGAAGAAAAAACATAAAAAAATTTCTTACCTGTTTAACCATAATGTAATCTTGAGTTCCGGTAAACATATATAATGGTACTTGAACATTACGTAGATTATATTCAGAGGGTGTTTTTCTACGATATTTATTATAATTTTTCTGTTTTGAACCATAATCGAATTGTTGAAATTTTCCTTTAAAATAATATAATAATAAAAAGAAATTACATTTATTACATAGTTATTACATGAAACATCTTTTTTTTATATATATATTTATGTTTAAAAATTATTAGATAATATTAAATAATGTTAAATGAGAAAATCTTTAATAATTTTTTCTACTTTTTTTTTTATGTTAAAAAAAAGATTATTAGTGTTAGGTTTATGGTTTTTAATAGTTTTATGGAAGAACCCGAATTGATAATTGGTAGTTTATATAGTTAATTATATATAAATAAAATATAAAAAAAAAAAAGTTTTTTTTTAAAAGAAAGCTCGTTGTAATTTTTTTTTTTCTTTAAAATATTTACAATATTTCTTTTTGATTGTTTTCGTTTTTAACCTTCTGGTTTTTCGCTTTCTGAATACCAAATTTAATTGAAAATACGGAAATATTAGTTAAAAGTAAAAAAAAAAAAAAATAAATAAAATAAAATGAAAAAAAAAGTGTATATTAACTTGTGTATAAAGTAATAAAGGAAAGAAGAAACAAAAATTGATTAGAAAATACAGAGTGACTTAAAAGTTTTGGGAGTTTTTTTTTGCCTCCATTAATTTTATGATGATAAAAGATCAAATTTAAAAAAATGTTGTTCCTTTAGATTTAGAATTACAATATAAATAAACAGAATATTGTAATGATTTATGCTAAGCGAAGGAGAGCAAATTGCTGGGTTAGATTGAATATTGTTTTTATACTAATGCCAGCTTCTAAGATTTTACATAATATATTTGAATTCAACTTTTGCTAATTAATTTCATTTATTTGATTATAGATTTTGATAAAGAAATTAATTTTTATATACAAATAAAAATAAGTTATAACTTAATATCGGAGAAACAGGCCGTTTTCGTAATGAATGTATATTAATTCTGTTTACTGCTATTTGGACTATCGAGACAGTGAAAAGTCTACAAATTTAGTTAACCAATGCTCCTTCTGTCGACTCGTTGCTGTCTCGTTGTTTAAACTACCATAAAAACGAATAAAAACATTGCAGTACTGCGATCATGCTGCGTTTACAAAAACGGCCACACTTTTGAGGCGAGTGACATACTTAAACCTCAAATAGGCTCATCAAATAAATGAAATCAAAAGCTAAATAATAAATTTTCTTCTTTATTTATTAATGTGGATCAATATTACGAATTTACATTTTTCAGTATTTTACTTATATTAATAATTTAATTCTAATAAATCCTTTCTTATCAAATATTAATGAAAAATCTGATTCTTTTTTAGTATACAAATTAAATTAGAGTTAAATTAATTTGCCAGTTGGCTGAAATTTACAATTATTATTCAATTTTTCGAGTGGACAAATATCTAAATTTTGTAGATTTAATTTAAAATCTTCAATGTTATATTAATCCAGGCCCAGGTTCAAAAATTGAATTATAACATTACATATAAATACACATATATAGGATTACAAGTGGCTGGTCGTGAATAGCTAACGAAAAATTCCCATTCATTTCGAAATACATACAACCTTAAATTTTGTGAAAAGGACAATAATAAGAAAATTAGACAAAAAAAACCATTATCTCTTTCGTTGGACAATTATGAAACAAACATATGTAATTATTTATATTCAAAGAATTATTTTTACATAATTATATACAAATCTATATTTAAATTTGAATATACCAATTGAAGAGTTGGTAGTGTACAAATATGTATATATGTAATTTCTACAACAAAAAAAGTGTGAAAAATTGTAAAATTTAATTTATAATTTTTGTTTCAATTAGCTATATGTAAATGGAAAAATGGGAAGTATAGTGTCGAATTGGGACGACCACAAGACCTAAAGAAAAAAATAATGATATAACATTTTAAAACATATATATATATAGAAATTAATTGTGTTAATGATGTTGCAGATTACTTTAAAATTTTTTTTTTTCTTAATTCACATCTACTCCGATCTGTTATATAAATTGTAACTATACTATGTACTACAATAAATAATAGATTTTGGTGTTAAATTATCAATTACACATATTTAAAAATGAAATGAATTATAATTTCAACATTTTATTTACATATATACTATAATATAGAAATATAGTTACAAACATTGTGGTTTTTCCCTTGTTTTGTTGCGAAATTTTACATTTCGATAAAAATAAATATTAATAAAATATATTGAAACACAAATCAAAAAAAATTTGTAATATATGTAATATGTTTTTTTGTTTTTGTTTAATTCGTTATAAAGTCACATTATTAATAATAATTAATTTGGTTTTTGTGGCTATATTACGGTCTTGATTACTTCATATATCATTTAAGTTTTTTAATCATTTTGTGGGAAATTTTTTTAATCTAATTTTCAAAGGATCTAATTTTGATTAATGTAAATAATTAATGAAATTTTCGGGTAGTTATATATATTAAAAGAACACAAAAAAGATCACAAGTTTCAAATTATTGTTAACCTCTAGATTTCATGGACCTTCATGTACCGTTTAAAAAAAAATTGTATCCTATAAAAGGAAAATTCTTAGTTCCATTACAAAATCCCAAAAATTATACTACAAAAAAAATAAAAATCACTCTGTGTATCTAAAACACAAAAAAAACCACTTAACCATATCCACAAAAAAATAAAAACTATAATAATTTTTTTTTTTTTTCATTTTTACCTGATTGTACAATCTGTGCAAAATGCAAAAGTTGTTTTGCTGATATTCCAGCTGGCGTTGTTTCAAAAATTTTCGGCAAAGTATACTAATAAATTATAGAAAAAAAAAATAAACTTTTTGTTTTTTTTTTAATGAACAGCAAAAAAATTTTTAAACTTCCAAAAAAAAAAAAATAGAAATAAATATAAAAAACTTTCTTTACCCGGTCAATTTCAAAATCACTAAATCCAACTACCAAATATGTTGATAAAATACATAAATTTTGTGTTGGTACATTTGGACCACATAATAAATGACCACCAAGTTGATTTAATGCTGTTGATGGTAATAATTCATTTAAATTTAATTTACTTAATAAACCTTCAATTTCTTCCATTTTTAATGCAAATATTCTTAATGGTGGACTTTCAATATTTGATAAATATGCAATTGGTGCTAAAAATGTTGCTGTTGCAACTTTATGATTATATTCTGGCCGTTCGCATAACATAACTAAACAAACTGTTGAACCTTGTGAATGTCCAACATAATGTATTTTATGTGAACCAGTATAATCAATAATAAAATCAATAACAGCTGGTATATCATAAATACCAATTTCATGCCAACTAAAATCCCAAAATTCATGTGATGATGAATCTAAATCACGATGACGTTTTGACCATGTTGTACCACGTGCATTTGGTAACCATACATCATAACCATCATCATGTAATATACTAGCTAATGCACGATTACGTCCTAATAATGAAAAATCAGCAGCTGAACCAATAATACCATGCATTAATATAAATGGATGTTCATTATAATTAACTGTTTGATTACGAGGTGGTATACGATGTATTGTTAACCAATATCCATCAGCTGTTAATACTTGATGTGATTCACATGGATATCCATTTGTTCGTATTATTTGACACACTAAATCTAAACTAGCATTAACATTATTTAATTGTATCGATATAATTATAATTATTATAAAAATTATTAATTGAAATGATGAAACTGTTAATTTTATCATTATTATTATTTTTTTTTTTTTTAATTATAACAAAATTAATTTTGTTCTTATTTTTAAATTTAAAAGAAATGTAAAAGCATAAAACTATTTTTTTTTAATTAATGTAAAAAGAGATCGCGCGCTTATTTTTTTTCTTCTTATAAATTACATAACCAAAAAAAAAAAAAAACTATCAGCGGCGATTCGCGATATCGGTCAAACTAGCACTGGCTATCAGTTGCGACTGTGCCAAATGTTTGTATTACAACCAATATTAAACAATAATAATAAATATATTATATAAAAAAAAAAAAATGTTTCCAAGATTGATTATTTATTGACGCGATCGTAATGACGACGATGTTGGCGGCAGCTACAATAATAATAATAAAAAAAACGCTCTCCGCATACACAACCAACACCAGATACGCTACAAAATGAATTTCTGGCTGTTAGATATTACAAGTTAAATATATAAATAAAAATTTATATGTATATAAATACGATTAAATAATTTTTTTTTGAGGTAGGTTAGAAATTTGGTGCTGTGTTATAATATTTATATATATTTTTGCAGATGGTTTTATTGCATTTTTTGTATTATTATAGTAGTTATAAAAGTACGAGTGGAGTGTGCAAAAGAGAATGCTATAAATTTTAAATTGATTTTTGATTTCATTTTCATAAGTTTATACATGTAAAATTTTTTTAACTCTTGTTTCTTGGTTATCTTCAAAATCAATGTTATTTTTTTCGAAAAAAAAACAAAATCCATTTGAAAATTAAGTTTGCCAAAAAAAAAACCAAAAACCAATAACTTTTGAATTCGAGAAAAAAAAATTTATTTTGACAAAAGATAAATTTGATTTGGTAAAAGACGAATCTAAATTATGAAAATGTTTATAGAAAACATAAATTTACAATTGATTAAGAAGCGATTAATTTAATTTAGAGAAGGAGAAGCGTTTTTTTAAAATCATATACCTAAAATATGTTAATCAGTATATTTATCTGACACTTTATCAGTATAGTAATATTTATTTAACAATTTCATCATAATCATCTAATTTTAATTATTATTATTACCAAATGCAAATCAACTTCCTTCTCAATTTTACCAATTTTAGTCACAAATCTAAAAAATAAAAAATCTATATATAGAAAGTTCAAAGTTAAAAAATTCCAAAATAAAATCTAAAAAAAAATAAAAATAAAATAAATACAAAAATATAAATGATATCTTTTATGGCACTTCCAAAAAAAAAAAACCAAAACATTAATGAGTAACCTAATTTTTTAAATAAATGATTTATGAATGAAACCACAAATTCAAAATTATGGAAAAAAAAAAAAGATATATTCTTAAATTAAATCAATTACAAATTTAACCATTTTTGTTGTTGATTAGCATACCTAAAAGTAATAGAAATTCTTTAATCCATTAATTTTTCTGCGCCACTCAAAGCAACATAAAAAAAAGTAAAAGTGTTGAAAAATCAAACCAAAAAAATAAATAAAAAGAGTGTTTAATAATTTTTGTTTTTTCAACTTCGTCGTACCAAGGCACGATACTTTTTTTTTAGTATCATATTTTTATACGATACTTTTGTAGCTTTATAAGAATTGCAATGTAGTTTTATCGTTTTTATTCCACTCTACTAAAAACTAACAACAACAAAAATAAAGTCTTTTCCGCATTTTTCGGTTTGTTTGTATATTCATTTTTTTCCCCATTTTATTTTTTATATATATGTTTAATGAAAAACACCACAATTGAATTGAAAAAAATGAATAACAAATAATATAAAATGATTTTGCATTATGTTGGGTGCAGGGTATAAAAATCAGCAGTTGCAGTTTTGCACTCTAATCCAATATTATCTATCATACCCGGCCCTGGTAGTTGAATAGTGAAAATAGCACAGTTGACAGCCCGATTGTCGATGAAATTATGCAGCTAGAATGTGAAAATATCAAATCGCTACTTGGAGTTCCTGTGACAGACAAACTCAAACTCATGTACATTTTCTGTTTTACAAGATTAGTTTATGTTTTAAAATTATTACATTATTTTGGACAAAGAGTAAATAATGTAAAAAAAAAAACGAATTTGGAATTTTAAATAGACGAATATTGACCTGCAAAATTCTATATGAAAATATTAGGAAAAAAAATGGAAATGAAGAGTTTTTCAACGTTTATTCATTAGTAACAATTTTTAGAAACATTGAAATTATAAATTGGTTAAATTTTACGCGCCTTTTTTTCTTCTTTCGATGCATTTTTAAAACAAATTTGATCAATAAATTTTTATTTAGTATACTTTTCATATTTTATTTACAAATTTTTTCATAATATATTTGTTTTTTAACAACATATGTAATATTTAAAAATACAATTAGATTAAAAAATTGAAATTGGTTAAAATTACTTAATATTTTCCTATAATAAATATTTATATAAATTCCCATAATCAATTTAAATATAATAAAAATTATTTACACTGGTAGCACATTAGCAGATAATTTAATAATAATAATAATAATAATTTTTGCTAGCTATTATGTTTAATTTAAATATTACAAAATCTTTTACTATATACAATACATACATATATAAATTTAAACATATATTTTTTTAAAAAAACTTTCACCTAAACAAAACAAAAATTATAAACTAAAAATATTTTATTTATTTTATATTTTTACTTGAAATTTTTGGGTGTTTTTTTTTTAAAAGTCATAAAACTAAAAAAAAAAAACAAAATAAAGATTATATGTAAATGAAATATTGCATTTTGACCTTGATGTCCCACCAACAATATTATATTCAATAATTTAACTATTTCAAGTTTTAAAATAAATTTAAAAAAAAAAAAAAACGTTTTACTCTTTTACGAAATTTTTTTTTTCTATTTTGTACAATCAATTTTTTAAATATCCAATACACAACTTAAATATATTAAAGTTTTTTTTCAAAACTACAAAAAAAAAAAAGACTAACTACAATGCAAAAAGCTAACATAATATCTAACCAAAATACTTTGAGAAGATAAATATATGTATATAAAATAACCAATCTTCTTTGGTGCATGGTCAAAAAATTAAATAACGTTTTTCATTTTGTGTTATTGAAAAAAAATTAACTTCCGAGAAGTTTGATTTTAAGATTTTTAAAAATTTGGCCTCCAGTTTGTTTTTGAAATTCATCTGAAGTTTAATTCCCATTAATATTATTTGTGGCTATCAATTATCTTCAGCGTTTTGTGTATTTATAATGTTGGGTAAAAAAAAAAATGCATGTATTAAAGATTTTTACCATTGAATTTATTTACAATGTCTTTAAAAGTGTTGTGGCATTTATCGTTTTAAAACATTGAATGGAATTTTATTATTATTATATTTTTTTTTTAATTTATATTTGAAATTTTCAAATTGTGGTAAGAATTTACATATTGCTAATCAAATTTTGAAGCGGTTAAAATAATATTTCATCACACAAAAAAAGAAATATCGCCAAAAAATTAAAATTAATTTGAATTAGAGTAGAAAAATTAAGAATTTTGAATTTTATTCGTTGTAAAAACAAAAATGAAGAGATTTTTTTTATTCATTTCGAAAGATATTTTCCAGATGGAACTAATTTATATATGGTGGATATGATAATTTATAAAAGTTTTGTTAGAGTTCAAAGATTTTTCAAAAATGTACAGAATTATGTAAACAAAATGTTTTAAGCTTTTAAAATATATTTTCAGTTTTTTCTTTCTTATTTTTGGTTCATTTAACGATCAATTTTCATTAGTGCTAATTTAAAAATAGTTACATTTATATAAATTTAATTATTCACAGAGTATATATATAGTTGAATAGTATTTATAGTATAGTCCAGTTTATTAAGTAAAATTGAAAGTGATTAATTCTGAAAATTTTGTTGAAAAACTGCAAAAAAAAAACCAAATTAAATTCATTTTTGTACATGATTTTAGGGCATTATTTGCTGCAAACTAGAAAATAGAAATATAAAGTAAAAGTAACTGAAATGTTACACTTAAAATAAATTGATTTAATTTTAATACACGCCGATATTTCGTTAAGAAAAACCTAAACAGATAATTTATCTATAATTAAATTTAACAAATATTCCCTTAATCTGTTATACAATTTATAGCGTAAATTATGGTGCAATGACCTAGTTCCACAAGTCGTAATTCCAAAATTTGAAAATTTAAAAACATTATAGATGGAATATGTAACTTCATAAGAAATTCTCCTTTTACCTTGTTTAAAAATAAGATTTATATTTTATTAACGCAAAAAGGATTAAAATACTAAATTACATACGAGTATATCATGATAAGAACATTATTTCTAATTTAAGACGTTAAAAGAACTGTGGACAATAATATCTCACGAAGGCGTATTTACATTATTATATCATCAAGATCAACTTATGAAAAAATTAATTTTTTTATTACTAAATTCCTTCACATAACTGCGATTTAAGGCAGATTTTCAGTTCCCGATCATTAAACACAGCAGATTAAATTAAAAAGTATGACTTATGGGCGATCTGTGTGAGAAACAACTGAAAATTTGAAAAAAATCTGGTTCTACTAATATGGAATAATATATGTATGTCCCAGCCAGGTGTTTGACATATAATAAAATTTTCCTAAACGATAAGTGCTATGGTAATGCGCAAGATTTTTTTTTCTAAATGTTCTTAAACTTCTAAATAACGAAATAGGACATATTTTACCCATTTAAAGTAAAAATTTAAAATATTAGGTCTTTGTGAATATTCAGTGGGACACATATATTATATGTCCCAAGAGCTACGAAAGGGTTAATTCAACTGAAAATTGATATTCATTTTTCTTCAATATTAATGTATCAGCGACATCTAAATGTCAATATTTTTTTCCAATAAAATTTTATTAAAATTTCAATTTTAACTTTAATATTATAATCTTATCTTATTTCTTATCTTATCTCAATTAAATTTTGTTTATGTTATTATGCAAGACTTTTATTCGAGTGTCTCTCATTATTCGCAATATAATTAATCAAATTACTTAACTTCAATAAAATTTTATATTGAACATCAATTTATTTGGAAACAAATATAAATTCAAAATGTCCCTTCCTGGAAGATTGTGTATTTTTAATCATCAAGACTTTGAATCTGATCCTTATAAATATCGTATAGGGAGTGAGTATGATGTCAAGACATTACAAAAAGCTTTCGGAAAATATGGCGTTCGTTCGAAAGTATTTCCTAATTTTACTAAAGAAAGAGTTATAAAGGAAATGATAAAAAGTAAGTAAAAAGTAGCAAATGCCGATTTTTGTCAAAGCAAAGAAAAGTTATATTTATCATTTATATAGTTCATAAAATAAAAATAGTTAGTCAATCGAAATACATAAAAAAATTTTTTTTATTAATAATAATAATATTATTTATATTTCAGTTTCTAAAATAGAGTTTACGAACAAATCATGTCTTATAATTGCAATTCTATCACATGGCGGTCTAAATGATACTATTTTGGCTTGTGGTAAAAATCATCAGGATGAAATATATTCTATTCAAAATGAAGTTGTAAATCATATTACGAGTAACCCCAGTTTACGTAATAAACCAAAAATCATCATTGTCCAAGCATGTAAGAATAATATGCCGGAGAATGAGAAAAAACAACATGATAGTTTAGATTCATTTGATAACAAACCAGTAATACTATCTGACGTCCCAGCAGATCCAGATCCAAGACAACTTTACAAATTTTACAGTACTGCGGAAAGTATGTACTAATTAAAAAATATTAGTACCTATCCTTACACCTTTTGTGGCAGAATTCAATTAACATATTCATTTTTTTTTCTATTTCTTCCAAGCATTTTATTCATATCGCAAAACGTGTGGCTCCATTTTTATAAAAACGTTCTGCGGTATGCTAGATGAATATGGTGAAACAGAGAATATTGAGAACATTATGGACCGCACATCTCTAAGTGTCGCAGTAAATAATTTGAACCTTTTAGAAGATAATGCTGTGTAAGTTAATTGAGAGATATTTCAGACCAAAATTTTAGTTCTTATGATTTTATTTAATTTTCATCCCAGACAATATCCATCAAAATGTGTCACGGTAGGTCATCCACCATTTATTTTTGGTAAATACGCAACAATTGAATAAATTTTTGAAATGTGGTAGCAAAGCCGTATATAATATTATATATTAGCTGTGTTTTTTTATTCCTTCTCTGTACCATACGAGTAGAGTATCTGTATGGTTGTTGTTGTAGCTACTCTACATAATTATCCAGTACAACATGTAGAGTAAAAGGGAAATTAATGGGAAATTATTAAATTTTAATATGGCAACTATAAATATGACAAGAAGATACTTCATTTGGTATTGGTATATTTGAATATTGAAAATTTGATTTTTAAAAAATATCAACAAAGTGGGCAAATTTTTTTCAATCAATTCTAAATCATATTTTCCCCTTGCACTACATCGTTTTTTTATTACTTTTATATCGAGTAGTGCAGAGTAGGAATAAAAAAACACACCTTTGGTGGTAGCTATATACTTATTTAGTATATTTTTTGGAAAAATGTTATTTAATTAAATTTTATATATGTATTTATATCTAGTAAAATTAATTTGGTAAAAAACATATTACATGTTTACTATACTATGTAATTATGCAACACTGAAATTCCAATTCCAACCTCTATTAACCTGTAATGGATTTTGAGTAATATATGGATGTGTATATCATGGAATAACTAGAATATTGACTTATTTTGCAAAGTACCTTGGACCCACCCACCCTTTTAATCAAAATCATAATCTTTAAGTTGTTATTTTAAGTTAAATATACAGTGATGGTCACAGAAATAGATAATTTTTTATTATGGAATTGCAATTATTTAATTTCATCAAAAAGAAATAATTTCATTTTTATATCACTTTGCTTGGTGGATCTATTTCTGTGACCATGACTGTATGTAACTTCATAAGAAATTCTCCTTTTACCTTGTTTAAAAATAAGATTTATATTTTATTAACGCAAAAAGGATTAAAATACTAAATTATACATACGGATACGAGTATATCATGATAAGAACATTATTTCTAATTTAAGAAGTTAAAAGGACTGTGGACAATAATATCTCACGAAGGCATACATATTTACATTATTATATCATCAAGATCAACTTCTGAAAAAAATAAATTTTTTATTACTAAATTCCTTTATTTAAGTCAGTTTTTCAGTTCTCGATCATTAGACACAGCAGATTAAATCAAAAAGCGTGACGAGCGATCTGTGCCCAATGAGAAACAACTGAAAATTAAAAAAAAATCTTATTCTACTAAAGTAATAATTAAATAAATACCGATCAACAGGTCAGAGGTCAACTTGGAAAACTTGCTTATATGTGAAAAAAGATTAATTCAGCTTAATTGGATTAGTATTAACTCTTTCGGTACGGGAGACGATTAATTAGTTCCAAACGATTATAATGGGTTAATCTAACAGAGGAATGCATATTAAACTAATATTTAGCCTTTTTTGCGTGCTCCTTCGTTTGGGGGGTGGGACATATATGTCCCAGCCTGGTATTTATAGCCCTTTGCACATCACTAAACGATAAGTGTTATGGCAATGCGCAAGATTTTTTTTTCTTAATGTTCTTAAACTTCTAAATAACGAAATAGGACATATTTTACCCATTTAAAGTAAAAATTTAAAATATTAGGTCTTTGTGAATATTCAGTGGGACACATATATTATATGTCCCAAGAGCTACGAAAGGGTTAATTCAACTGAAAATTGATATTCATTTTTCTTCAATATTAATGTATCAGCGACATCTAAATGTCAATATTTTTTTCCAATAAAATTTTATTAAAATTTCAATTTTAACTTTAATATTATAATCTTATCTTATTTCTTATTTTATCTCAATTAAATTTTGTTTATGTTATTATGCAAGACTTTTATTCGAGTGTCTCTCATTATTCGCAATATAATTAATCAAATTACTTAACTTCAATAAAATTTTATATTGAACATCAATTTATTTGGAAACAAATATAAATTCAAAATGTCCCTTCCTGGAAGATTGTGTATTTTTAATCATCAAGACTTTGAATCTGATCCTTATAAATATCGTATAGGGAGTGAGTATGATGTCAAGACATTACAAAAAGCTTTCGGAAAATATGGCGTTCGTTCGAAAGTATTTCCTAATTTTACTAAAGAAAGAGTTATAAAGGAAATGATAAAAAGTAAGTAAAAAGTAGCAAATGCCGATTTTTGTCAAAGCAAAGAAAAGTTATATTTATCATTTATATAGTTCATAAAATAAAAATAGTTAGTCAATCGAAATACATAAAAAAATTTTTTTTATTAATAATAATAATATTATTTATATTTCAGTTTCTAAAATAGAGTTTACGAACAAATCATGTCTTATAATTGCAATTCTATCACATGGCGGTCTAAATGATACTATTTTGGCTTGTGGTAAAAATCATCAGGATGAAATATATTCTATTCAAAATGAAGTTGTAAATCATATTACGAGTAACCCCAGTTTACGTAATAAACCAAAAATCATCATTGTCCAAGCATGTAAGAATAATATGCCGGAGAATGAGAAAAAACAACATGATAGTTTAGATTCATTTGATAACAAACCAGTAATACTATCTGACGTCCCAGCAGATCCAGATCCAAGACAACTTTACAAATTTTACAGTACTGCGGAAAGTATGTACTAATTAAAAAATATTAGTACCTATCCTTACACCTTTTGTGGCAGAATTCAATTAACATATTCATTTTTTTTTCTATTTCTTCCAAGCATTTTATTCATATCGCAAAACGTGTGGCTCCATTTTTATAAAAACGTTCTGCGGTATGCTAGATGAATATGGTGAAACAGAGAATATTGAGAACATTATGGACCGCACATCTCTAAGTGTCGCAGTAAATAATTTGAACCTTTTAGAAGATAATGCTGTGTAAGTTAATTGAGAGATATTTCAGACCAAAATTTTAGTTCTTATGATTTTATTTAATTTTCATCCCAGACAATATCCATCAAAATGTGTCACGGTAGGTCATCCACCATTTATTTTTGGTAAATACGCAACAATTGAATAAATTTTTGAAATGTGGTAGCAAAGCCGTATATAATATTATATATTAGCTGTGTTTTTTTATTCCTTCTCTGTACCATACGAGTAGAGTATCTGTATGGTTGTTGTTGTAGCTACTCTACATAATTATCCAGTACAACATGTAGAGTAAAAGGGAAATTAATGGGAAATTATTAAATTTTAATATGGCAACTATAAATATGACAAGAAGATACTTCATTTGGTATTGGTATATTTGAATATTGAAAATTTGATTTTTAAAAAATATCAACAAAGTGGGCAAATTTTTTTCAATCAATTCTAAATCATATTTTCCCCTTGCACTACATCGTTTTTTTATTACTTTTATATCGAGTAGTGCAGAGTAGGAATAAAAAAACACACCTTTGGTGGTAGCTATATACTTATTTAGTATATTTTTTGGAAAAATGTTATTTAATTAAATTTTATATATGTATTTATATCTAGTAAAATTAATTTGGTAAAAAACATATTACATGTTTACTATACTATGTAATTATGCAACACTGAAATTCCAATTCCAACCTCTATTAACCTGTAATGGATTTTGAGTAATATATGGATGTGTATATCATGGAATAACTAGAATATTGACTTATTTTGCAAAGTACCTTGGACCCACCCACCCTTTTAATCAAAATCATAATCTTTAAGTTGTTATTTTAAGTTAAATATACAGTGATGGTCACAGAAATAGATAATTTTTTATTATGGAATTGCAATTATTTAATTTCATCAAAAAGAAATAATTTCATTTTTATATCACTTTGCTTGGTGGATCTATTTCTGTGACCATGACTGTATGTAACTTCATAAGAAATTCTCCTTTTACCTTGTTTAAAAATAAGATTTATATTTTATTAACGCAAAAAGGATTAAAATACTAAATTATACATACGGATACGAGTATATCATGATAAGAACATTATTTCTAATTTAAGAAGTTAAAAGGACTGTGGACAATAATATCTCACGAAGGCATACATATTTACATTATTATATCATCAAGATCAACTTCTGAAAAAAATAAATTTTTTATTACTAAATTCCTTTATTTAAGTCAGTTTTTCAGTTCTCGATCATTAGACACAGCAGATTAAATCAAAAAGCGTGACGAGCGATCTGTGCCCAATGAGAAACAACTGAAAATTAAAAAAAAATCTTATTCTACTAAAGTAATAATTAAATAAATACCGATCAACAGGTCAGAGGTCAACTTGGAAAACTTGCTTATATGTGAAAAAAGATTAATTCAGCTTAATTGGATTAGTATTAACTCTTTCGGTACGGGAGACGATTAATTAGTTCCAAACGATTATAATGGGTTAATCTAACAGAGGAATGCATATTAAACTAATATTTAGCCTTTTTTGCGTGCTCCTTCGTTTGGGGGGTGGGACATATATGTCCCAGCCTGGTATTTATAGCCCTTTGCACATCACTAAACGATAAGTGTTATGGCAATGCGCAAGATTTTTTTTTCTTAATGTTCTTAAACTTCTAAATAACGAAATGGGACATATTTTACCCATTTAAAGTAAAAATTTAAAATATTAGGTCTTTGTGAATATTCAGTGGGACACATATGTATGTCTCAAGAGAAAGGGTTAATTCAACTGAAAATTGACATTAATTTTTCTTCAATATTAATGTATCAGCGCCATCTAAATGTGAAATATATATATTTTTCCCAATAAAATTTTATTAAAACCAATTTCTTTTCAGAAATTTTTTTTCTACACCACACCATAGTGGGAATTGTCAAAAATCTGTGGTGTAGGAAAGTGTAAGGTATTAAAAAAACATACTTTTATAACACCCTGACAAAATTCTTTATAATTTAAAATTTTTATACTTTTTTTCATAATTTGTGATTAAAACATTATTTAATTGACGAATAGTATATATTTCCAGAATTTCCACCTAAAAAAGTTAAAAAAAAATTAATTACATCTCCACTTTCTACACCTTCAAATTTGAGGGTGTAGAAAAGTGTACACTTTTTTTAGGCGCCGATTTAAAAAAGGTGTAGAAAGTGTAGAAGGTGTAGTCAAAAGAACGCAAAAATGTTCTACACCATGGAGGGTGTAAGAAAGTGTAAGAAAGTGCGTCTGAAAAGAAATTGGTATAAAATTTCAATTTTATCTTTAATATTTTAATCTTATTTCTTATCAAGTTTTGTTATCTAAGTTTTGTTAATTTTATATTTGAACATTGAACATCAATTTATTTGGCAACAAATACAAATTCAAAATGTCCCTTCCTGGAAGATTGTGTATTTTTAATCATCAAGACTTTGAATCTGATCCTCATAAATATCGTATAGGGAGTGAGTATGATGTCAATACATTACAAAGAGCTTTCGGAAAATATGGCGTTCGTTCGAAAGTATTTCATAATTTTACTAAAGAAAAAGTTATAAAGGAAATGATAAAAAGTAAGTAAAAAGTAGCAAACGCCGATTTTTGTCAAAGCAAAGAAAATTTATATTTATGTAGTTCATAAAATGAAAATAGTTAGTCAATCGAAATACATAAAAAAAATTTTTTTATTAATAATAATAATATTATTAATATTTCAGTTTCTAAAATGAATTTTACGAACAAATCATGTCTTATAATTGCAATTTTATCACATGGCGGTCTAAATGATACTATTTTGGCTTGTGGTAAAAACCATCAGGATGAAATATATTCAATTCAAAATGAAGTTGTAAATCATATTACGAGTAACCCCAGTTTACGTAATAAACCAAAAATCATCATTGTCCAAGCATGTAAGAATAATATGCCGGAGAATGAGAAAAAGCAACATGATAGTTTAGATTCATTTGATAACAAACCAGTAATACTATCTGACGTCCCAGCAGATCCAGATCCAAGACAACTTTACAAATTTTACAGTACTGCGGAAAGTATGTACTAATTAAAAAATATTAGTACCTATCCTTACACCTTTTGTGGCAGAATTCAATTAACATATTCATTTTTCATTTCTTCCAAGCATTTTATTCATATCGCAAAACGTGTGGCTCAATTTTTATAAAAACGTTCTGCGGTATGCTAGATGAATATGGTGAAACAGAAAATATTGACGACATTATGGACCGCACATCTCAAAGTGTCGCAGAAAATAAATTGAACCTTTTAGAAGATAATGCTGTGTAAGTTAATTGAGATATATTTCAGACCAAAATTTTAGTTCTTATGATTTTATTTAATTTTCATCCCAGACAATATCCATCAAAATATGTCACGGTACGTCATCCATCATATATTTTTGGTGAATACGCAACAATTGAATAAATTTTTAAAATGTGGCAGGAACTATACTTATTTAGTATAGATTGTTGGAAAAATTTTATTTAATTAAATTTTATATATTTATATCAAGTAAAATTAATGTGTTACAAATAAACATATTACATGGTTACTAATTACACAACACTGAAATTCCAATCACTTTTATTTATCATTGTGTACGGTACGATTGAATCCAAATCGTAAATTTACATAATACCGTTCCGGTCATTATAGGAATATGGACCTATCAACCTTTAATGGATTTTTAGTAATGTATGTACGTGTAGTATATCATTGATTTACTAGATTTTTGACTAATTTAATTTGATAAAAATGAATAAGGAAAGCGAGGCAGCAAATCAACTCGAATAATTTATTTAATTTATACGATTATTCTTGCAGTAGTGTCTCTTTCTTATGCAGGATTATATGATGCCGATTATTATTTATGTACAGTGCACATAAAAATGAAAAAATTCGAGAATTTTTTTTAGACCCAATATGTAAGTAGTACATATAACATATATCCTATATAGTATAAAAGAAAAAAGACTGATATAATACAGAAACGAGTTAATAGAAAGAAGTACGAGTTAATACTAATAGAAGTAAAACCATATGAAAAATAAACACCGGGTTTGTCAAAAGCACGTTACCTCAAAATCGTTATAAGTTATTCTAAACCAAAATCGTTATGAGTTATTCTGTTCGATTTTATTAATTTTCTTCCGTCCAAGGTTATTATTCCAGGAAAATATATATATATAAGCTTATCATTTATGAAATAATGATGATGAAATAATATCCAATTTAAATAGCACCTAAAAATATGCAAAATATTCGTTTACTGCAAACTTATACATTATTAAGGATTTTGATTAATTATTATAGTGCGTACAACAACAGAAAGGGAAGGGGAGATACGATACTTAATTGTATTAAAAAATTGATCTTCAAAGATTTCATCGATTATTTTAACATATATTTTAGATTTTTCATTAGTCAAAATTATCATTGAGTGGTTTTTAATTCAATAATAAATGATTTCTGATAGTGATTCTCTACCAACCCAAGCTTTTTTTATGGTGAAAAAACTATTAATAGCAACAGGCTAATAAAATAACGAAAATTAAATAGTTTCTTCAGAATTTAAATTTTCAAAATTACATACTTATTACATTATTATATAATGCACTTTTATGTATTTCAATATTCAAAAAAAATACTTAGTATGGTCTTCCGCGGAAAACTGCGACAACCTTAAATATTTGGGTAGCAAGGCATTGCAAATTTGTTTTCTTTTATTGATAAGATTGAGAAATTTCATTCAATAAAACGTTAAGTTATACTTAACGGTTTGTTTATATTTATGTTGTATATTAAATACTTATATTAATTAATATTATTATTAATTTGTTATGTTTTGTAATATTAGCCCTGTTTTTTTGTAGGCACGTATATTGCATTGCAAAATTTTTGCAAAAAAAACGATTCACTGAACATAGGAGTCGACAATTTTTTTTATTTCAATCATAATTGAATTTATCAGCACGTGTATTCCAGGGCCCTTATCGGGGAAGTCGTTACGTTTTTGAAAACGTATCGAAATTAATTTACGAACGTTTTAAAACGAGCGATCGGCTGAAACGAAAGTAAACGTTAAATCGTGATGCCATCGCTATTCAAAAAATATATATTCAAAAAAATCAAAATCAGCTGTTTGTTGTCATTATTGTCATTATATTGAAAAAAATTAAAAATAATAAATAAATTTTGTTTTTATTTAAAAAATAAATAAAAAATAATTTTATTTCAAAAATTATATATTTTTTTGTTTATTTGTATTGACACTGTTTTTTCTGGAATTTTTGGTTATTCATAATAAAAGTTTATTTCAGCGCTAAATTTATTCCACAGTTGTTTTACTCTTAGTTTCATTTTCTTTGTAAAGTAAATAAATTTACAAAAAAGCATCTATACTTATTTTTTTAGAAAATATTTAAAAAAAAAAATATTTTCTAGAAAATATTTAAATTTAGTTATTATTTATAAATAAATGTAATGTAGAAAAATTAAATTTTCATACTAAATTTTCATACTTTTTTATATGAAAACGATAATAAAATATTTAACGTTAAAAATTTAGATTAAAACGTCAAGAAAATGAGTTATAAAATCAATCGATTCGTTTTATAATCGATACGTTTATAATTATAAATCGATACGTTTTAAATTATAAATCGAAACGTTATCAGTGATGCCAAAATGACAATTTCGATTCGTTTTTCACACGTTACGAATTCCCCGATACACGTGCAGATACTCTAATCGTATAGTACAGAGTAGGAATAAAAAAACACAGCTATTGTAAAATTCATAATTTATTCATACAATTTTTTAATTAAAAAAAAAATAATTTTTTATTTATGTTTATACTACATTAATGTATATTATACACAAATATACAAAATATAAATATGTATATGGAAAAAATATATATTAAAATTAATACAATATAGTTCTAACAACGACAAAACAATATTCCTTTTTTTTAATATTTTTAGACAAGGGCACTATCATTACTATCGTAAAATAATTCTATGCTAGAGAAAATTTTTTTTAATTTATAGTATTTTTATGTTGAATTAATTAATAAATAAAATATAATTTCAAAATATGAATATATCTATAATTTATTAATCAACAATTTATTTATTATTTGACTTTTTTACGAAAAATGACAACAAAAATTACAATTAACAGCTGATTTATTTGTGAAGATAGCAAATTTTTAAGGTTACAAGGGCAACCCTGTTTAACGTTTACGATCGTTTTCTAGAATTGAACGTTTATAAACACGAACGTAAATCAAATTCCATTCGAATGGAAAAACGGTACGTTTTCAGGAATACTCGTGCAGTATTAAAATAGCAAGTAAAAATTTAAATTATAATATTCAGTGTAATTTTTTGTTTACATATTTGTATTTTTTGTGCTTGCAAAAGCAATACTAGAGATAGAGATAGAGAATCTTTCGAAAGAGAAAGAGAAACTTTCGAAAGAGAAAGAGAAAATATAGAAACATAGCAATTAGCATTATTAGCAATATAATAAATTAAAATAAAATTATTACATAGCAATGTAATAAATTAATTATTATATAGCAATATAATAAATTAAAATAAAATTATTTATTACAGTGTTATGTAATTCTATATTTTCTTTTTCTCTTTCGAAATTTTCTATATCTCTAGTATTGCTTTTGCAAAAAATAAAAATATATAAACAAAAAATTACGAAGAATATTATAAAATAGTTGAAACTTTTTGACTCAAAATAATTGGAACTTTTTGTTGATTATATTTTTTTTGACATTATTTTGTTAATCCATGATAAAGAATAATGAACATTTACATTTGTAAAAGCAAATGGTACTCCTGAAGCACTTTTAAAAAGATATTGTGTAAAATCAGTAAATAAATCATTACAAATTAACTGCACAATAAGTGAGTGGAATAACTGCTAAATCTTTTACCATAAGATAACTCAAACTATATTGCCAACCATATACATTACAATCTGTATTTATTGGCATATAATAATACGATACGAAAGAAGGTATTAGAATATTCTCAGCCTTCCATAATATCTGCAATTTTACGATCTAAATATAACGGAGCAAAATCATTTTGCGAAACACGGTCTCTAACTTCATATCCATCTTGAATAACATTTCCCTTTATATTATTCATACCAATAATTACATATAATAAATCAAGTTTTTCTGTCACATATTCAAAAATAAACTCGAAACATAGTTGCAGGCATTATTATTGTTAATGAATTTATTATCATGCCAGTACACAAATGTTCATGGTTTAAGTTTAAGCTATAATTATTACAATAATTTTTTGAATTGATACAACGGGATGCAGAATATCTTTATTAACTGGTCGATCTTGCGTTCTAATATTCGAAACTGAAATGAAATTTATAATTAATAAATTTATAATTCAATTTTATAAATTATGTAAATTACTTATATTATTTGTATTACATAATTAAAATAACAAAACTACACAAATAATTTTTACAATTGTCATTTGGCCGAAAAATTAATTTATAAAATTTTTAATTTAAAATTTATACTCAAAAGTCTGATATTTTAATTTTTCAATTGAATAATTTCAAAACAATTGAAATAAAATAAGTAGTAAATAAAATAATAAATAAATTTATAAATTTATTATATAATAATAAAGTTGAACGCCAGCTGAAAAGCCAAACAATCTCCAATGTGAGCGTTGATACAATTGAAAACTTTTAAATAAATTTTCTAAAATCATTTTTAAAACGCGCCTACTGAATTTTTTAAATCACTTTGAAAAACTCAATGCAGCCAACTAAAGAAAAAAAAACATAAAAAATATATTGGCACAACTGATACTTCAGCTTTATTTTTTGAACATTGAGCAATCTTATATGATGAACATATAAGATATATGTTATATGATATATCATGATATATCATATAATTAATTTTTAATTTAAATTTAAATACTTTTTAATTCCCTTAGAAGCGTACACAAAATTAATAAAATTATAATTTTTATTTTTGGAATTTTTTATTTTTATTTTTTCCTTCAAAAAATTTACAAATTTTAATTTTTTGAAATTACAAATTTCAAAATATAATTAAATTTACAGTAGTTCCGCTTCCGTCAAAGTTTTGAATTGTATCAACGCTCACATTGGAGATTGTTTGGCTCTTACGCTGGCGTTCAACTTTTTTCACCGCCGAAGTTTTGCGCTGAAGCCTACATCGGGCTTGAGCAATCTCAGCGTTGGCGTTTTTTGAAGCCCGACGCCAGCGCTCACATTGGAGATACTTACAATAGCAGCGTTTTTATACTGTCCAATATAGATTAATATGGTATCTACGGAAGGAGAATAAAAATATTTAAACTAATTCAAAATATATCTTAATTTGCCTAAGTTATAGCAAAAATAAATTAATAAAGTCTGCAAAAAGGGACTCACCTTCTCGATGCTCTAATTTACTCAATTTTTAAGATACAATAAAAAACCATACAGATTATGAAAACAGCTATTTCAATCCCTAATTTCATATATACATAGAACATAAATATCAGGCAAAGATTTCTATATTTTTAACCAACCTGAAAAACGAGCTCTTTTGAAAATAAAAACCAAAATTTATTCTAGGTTTTTTTGCTATAACTTGGGCAAATTAAAAGATTTTGGGATTTTGTTTAGATAATTTTGTGCTGTCTGTAACGCACTCTTTTTACCGAAATTTAGCGTCGATACATACTAAATTTGTCTATATTGAAGAATTTTATTTTCCCTACCCAAACCAATTTCAAATATATTTTAAAAGTAAAGTATTAAAAAAAACATTTTGATATTGATGACTTTACTAGATTGTGCTGTAACGCAGACTCTTTTACCAAGTCTATCTAATACTAGAATCATTTTTTTAAATTTGATAATTACAAAAAATACAACAGCACATATAACTACATACTATAGTTTTCAAAATTATAAATTTGAATTTCATTTACTTTTCGTGAGTTAAATATTTCAGCTTTTATTATAGTAGCAAGATTAATTATACGAAGTTGTAATTAATAAAATATATTGTACAATGATAATTCCATTCAAGAAATTTAAGCAATAGCTCTCACGATAAGTTTACTTAATATTCTTTTTTATCGCCATGAATTATCTAGGTAAGTATTAATGAAATTGATGAATATATGTACTTCAAATTATATAAATTACGTATTAATACGGATTTCAAATTGATTCTGAAAATATATTTTTAAATTACATTTTTTTTTTTAATATACCCACTTATAATTTTTTTCACTTATAATTGAATTCAATTTTAAAATTTATAATAAAACTCACAAATTTTAATTTTTTTACACCTCACATTTTTCTCATCTTTTATTTATCTCTTAACTTGTTGTTATAATTGTAAAAAAATGGAAATGACTCAGTCATTATTACTTTTTTTTTTGTTTAAAAGAAAAATCCTAAAATTTTTCCTCCTAAATGTTTTCTTCTGGCTTCTTCATGATCCATAATACCACCAGATGTTGTTAGTACTACGTAACCAAATTGACGAGATGGTAATAAATTATTTGTCCATTTTTCAATATCATTAATTGGTACATCAAATCGTGGTGAAATAACACCACATTTATTTAATCGGCCAGTTAAATTTACAACAATTTTACCAGACCTATGATCATCAACAATTTCAAATTCACCAATATATCCATGTTTCATCATTACAGTCAAAAATTTAATAATTACTTTGGAACATGGTCGAAGCAATACTTGGCGTTTACCGCGTTTTTCTGCATTATTTATGCATTTCAAAGCATCAGCTAATACGTTCATACGCACCATAATGGCTAAAAAGAAAACAAATCAACAGGAAATTTAAAAATTTGTTTTACAGAAAATATAAAATAATATACATATAGGATTACATATTTTTTAATAATTATAAATAATTAGTATAAATTCAAGATAAAATTTGTTACTAATTTCAAAAGCCCCAATTGTGACTCTGTTGACATTTACAAATTCCACATAATCAACCATACTTTAATCGGTTTTGAATCAAAACAAGACCCATTGATTCAATTATAAATAATTGTTTCCATTATAATAACACAAAAAAACTAATCTAATACGAAATTAATAACTTTAATACGAAATTAATATTCCTTCTTTAAATCAACTTTTAATTATATTGTAATTTTTGTTAACAAACTGTCAAAACTATAATTGCCATAACCTCGGAACAAAAATGTATATTTTTCAATGTTATAGAATTAAACCATCGAAATTTATCATTTTTCTGGATTTACACAAAATTATTCCATTCATGTAACCTAATTTCTTTAAATTTTAGACAATTTTGCAATTAGATTACCTTAGATTTATTTTGTGAAAATTTGTCACAATCAACACCGAACAGAACGTATCGGAAAAGAGGAAGTTGTCATTCATGTGATTGGCAGCACTGTTTATAAATGGCGGTATAATGGAATTAATAATATCTACTATGTGTTTTTACTGCCATCTATCAAAGAGCACACTTACTAATAACTGATATAATAGTTTCCAAATGTAATTCGTTTATGCACTTTGTCACGTTCAACATTTTCAATCAAAAAATGTTTCTATTAAATTTTTTAATTTTTAATTTTTATCTCAAGAGAACTATAGTGAACATAAATATCAATTAAATTGTTGAAAAATTTATAAAAATACAATTTTTCATTAAAAAAAATTTTATACCTGATTATAATAGAAAATAATTTAAATTAAACTATTTAGTTTAATTACGGAAATTTTAATACATTTTAATCGTTCGTTCGATTTAATACAATATGCGTCGTTCGATTTTAATACACTATGTTTCCATGTCGAGTTGAACTCGAGTTAGCGTGTATTAAAACAGGGGTTTAGTTGGACTTGAGTTGGAAGGGAACGAATAATTGATGGTTCCATTTCAACCCCATTTCAATTCAACCCCAACTCAACTCGGAACATGGAAACAAGGTAATAAAGATAGCGAAATAAAAATATTGCAAAAACAACCGCATTTTTAATTTTGTTTTATAGTGACTCCTATTTGCATCCTGAGGTTTATAATGAAATTTATTCCATAAACCGGCAAGCGACAAATATCATCACAAAAATATACAACATTTATTCTAATATTGAGCTATAATTAACTAATTTGAATTTCGTGTAAATTAATCATATGGTTTGTGCCTCTATAGCCTGATCGCCTCGGTCGTTAAAGTGTTAAATATTATAAATTAAAGTGCTTTTAGACGGTAAGATCTGAAAAAAATAGATTACGAAAATCAAATTTTAAAATTGAAAAACTATCGTTTTTTGTCAATTGATATTTAACAGTTTTATGAGCCTGATAATTATATTGAATTAAATTATTGTATTATGAAGCCACTTAGCATTTATCCTGTATGTTAATATACATACATACTCACTATATTGTATTCTGGTACACAAAAAAACGATGGTAACTATTAGAATTCTAATTTCTAATCCAATTGGTATATTCTGGTAACCAATTTGCTTTTAATCCTAATATGAATGATTATATTTTAAAACTAAACTTTTTCTTTGACTTTTTTAATTCTTCATTAACAAATTTCCAACCTGTTAACTAAAAATATTATTTTTAATTTAACTATATAATTAAGTTTTTATCAATTATCACTTTCTCTTATCACATTAACAACAACAAAAATCACTGAAAAAGTTGATTTTATTTCAAAAAAAGGAAAACAATAAACAAAAACCGGTATATATACTCACAATCTTTTCATCTCAATATTAGTAAAATATAAATATCGTCATTAGCTTAAGCTAAGATACAAAATCTAATCACAAAATCTATTTATACATAAACAATTTATTTATTTTTTACATAATCTCAAAACAAAAAAAAATGCTTTTAAATCTTTCTCTCATTTAAAAAATAACAAAATTTCTTTTTATAACATAAAAAAGCGAAGCGACACACAAAAGTTCTCACTTCCGCTTGGCTACGTACGTACATTCTTCATCAACAGCACATATTTTTTTTAGTATGTTAAAAGTTGAAATTTTGTTGAAAATGTTATTGAAAAAAAAAAAAACAAAACTAAATACAACAATAAATCGTTTGCGACGGTAAAAGTTAAACTCTATAAACTACAAAAAATTAAGAAATCGCGGTGAGAAAGATACTCCCCAACGCCCCAAACGATTTTTTTTTTGATTAAATTCAGTGATCGAGTAGCTTTCATAGGAATCGTTTCGTATAAATCTTTTATAAGTTTGTCGTTTCGTCGTCGCGCGTTTAATAAATAAAAAAAAAATAATTTATTATACGTAAAAAATAATAAATTAAATTATTGAAAAAAAATAATAATAGAAATAAAAAAAAAACGAATTTGAAAATATGACCGAAACCGTAGTTACAATTGATCGCAGTGCGCAACCCAAAACAACAACTGCACCACAACAACAAGGCCAAGGTTTAGGTTGGATTAAATTAAATACTGTATATTTTCAAACTTTACCAGGACTTTTAAAAATTGCACAATTGGTGAGATTTAAATATTAAACCGTTAAATATTTTATTAAAATTAAAATTTTCATGATTAATTTTATCACAAAAAAAAAAAAAGGTGTAAACAATAATAAATCCTTATTGCGTATTTCCAACATATACATAATATAAAAATAGTTTTGCTCTGGTAACACTAATTTTAATTATAATATTTAAAAAAATATAATAGTTAATTGATGTTTAACTAATTTAAATTGATGATATAATTGATTGTATGATTACACAAATTTGATCTTTTTCGAGAAAACTAAATTAAATTAAAAATTCTATGGTTTGGTTTTTTTTTTTGGGAGTGGTTACTATTAAATACTTAAGAGCTTTGGAAATACTATGTATACATAGTAGTTTGTTTTTAATTGTTTAGAGGCCTTTAGGGTGAAATTTTATTTGTTTACGGGTGGGTGAATAACTAATTTCTAAGATCAGTTTTTTTTAAAAAAAATTATTCTAGAAATTATGAAATAAATTTAATTAAAGAATGTTTTTAAAAATGAAGAAATATGAAAATATTAAATTAAAATGTTGAAATTTGTGCTGTTAGACTGGGTATAGTGGCTCGGTATAGTACAGCAGCTCGGCATAACGTATTTAGTTTTTTGTTTTGCCCTAGAAAAACGAGGATACAAATAAAATGATGGATCCTTTCAAAATGCCAGAAATAAATTAGGTTTGCGCATAGGATTTAAATTCAATGAGATCTTAAAAAAAATTAAAAATAATACTAATCTCTGCAAGTATACAAGATCAATTATATACTCGTAGTATCATCGTATAGATTGATCCAGAACTTTAAAAATGCACAATTAAAAATATTGAATTTAATTATTTGTTTATTTATGGATTTAAAATGACATAATTCTGAAATAAAAATAAATATTAACTTAATATTTTAAAATGCCGGTTTTTTTTAATAACGGGTACATTTTAATTTATTGAATTTTTTATTATATTATTTAGTTTGGTGATCAAAAACAACTTTTTGATATAAAAAACTTCATATTTAATTTTATACATTAACTAAAATTCATTGAGAGATTATGTCACCACAATCTTTGTACATATATTTTCTATATATACAAAGGTCACAATTTTCTTAAATTAATATTTTAATATAAAAAATAATACAAACATGTTTATAAGATAAATTCAATTTAATAAAATGGAAATTTAGACAATTATTTATCTGTATAAATTTCGCGAAGACAATAAACAATAATGATCTTCAAAAAACTTAATCATAAATTACAATTTTTTTTTCCAATATTGAATTAGTAAATGATCTAATTTAGTGGCAAAGAAATAAAATGTTGTTGTTAATATTATGTTTACAAAAATAATGCCTAATAAAAGTGAATCATAGGAGAATTATAATCAGTCCAATAAATGTATATTTCAGTAGTATTTTGGTAGTATATATTATGTATATAAAATGGTTCTGCTGGTACACAGCGCACAGAGTTGCAAATTTAAATATAAGTAATAGTTCTATTACACTATACTCAATAACAAAATATTCGGTAGGCAAAGTCAATGTTATACTACTCGTATACCCACGACAGTGGTGATGCCAGAAAGGAGAATAACAAGAAAAATAATTATGAGAAATTAAGTTTGAATATTATTAAGTGAAAACGATCATAGTTTATATTTATAATATGAAATAAAATTCGGTAAACATTTAACTTTTATATGATATGGAGCTATGATTTCATATCATTAAAAAGTCTCATTTAATCTTTCCGATTCAGAATTATTATAAATATTATAACTGTCCCCAAAAAATAATTGACAATGGTTTTACTTACAAAAAATCATAATAATACATAATTCTTTTTCAATTCAAATTCAAACTAAATTATAGACTAAAAAATGGGTGGTTTTTTTATTTACCTATCTACAAGAAAAAAAAGCTTTAATACATATAATTAATTTAATATAATTATGTAAAAAAGTTTAATTCAGTTATTTACATAATGTTTTTCTTTTATGAAAAAAAAAATTTAAATTTTATTAATAAACTCTGAAAACGTCACACTTTCTGATTCAAGTAAATTTTATAATAAATTTTTTTCAAGACTATAATAACAAAGTTGAGTTAAATAAATACTTAAAAATAGTATATCGTCACCTCAATATTTAACTAATCCATATGCATTTTTGAGTTGAGTATGCAATTTTACTAAAAAAATCGAGATCTTTCAAATTAAGTAAAAAATTAGTTATAATAATTCGGTATATAAATGCTACATAAATGTGCTAAGTAAATAGTGACACATATTATACATACCATATACAAATCCGAACTAATCGATAAATGCATTATGCTACAAATGCAATTTTTCAAATTTTCTTATTTAAATTTAAAGAATACTATTTATTAATTAAATCTGAAATAACTTTTGTTTTTCAGTAGGTACATAAATCATTCGAATCATTTTTGAAATATGTAAAAAGTTTTATTTAAATTTATTAAATCTTTGATTTATAGCTCCCTAAACTTAAATTGCCATTTACTAATAATTTAGGTTTTTGTCGTTTATATCAGTTAAATACTAAGGTGACGATATATTTAAAAAATAAAACATAAAATTTCAAATTTGTCGCATTTATAAAATAAAATAAAACTTGTAAGAAAAATTATTTTTGGGATTTATAAAAAAAAATAAAGATAAGGTGTGATAATTGACAAGAATATTTTTACCCCACAATAAACAAAAAACAATTGTAATAGTTTTTTTTTTAATTATCATTTTATTATTATTTTTTTGTTATCTCAAAAATAAAATTTAAATTAATCTTTAAAAAAAATTTTTTTAAAAAAATGTCCTAGACCCAATTTTCAATAAAAAAAAAGATTAATATAAGTTTAAAAATATTTAAAATATCTTTCTTGTCTAGGACAATTATTTTCAGATTCTTGACGTAAAAAAGAATCATAAAAAAGACCAGAAAAAAGATACCTACATTCCTACATAGATTATATTTCTCCTAAAAAAATATTTTCATTTATGTATTATACTCGATTATCATCATCGACCGAAAGAAAATATCTACATAAATTATAATTATTATTATTATTATTTTTTCTCAAAGAAAAAAAAAATGAAAATTACTTTGGATCTTAGCCAAAAATCTTTTACTTATCTGATCACCAGCAGATATTTTCTATTATAAATGTCTTAATAATAATTTAGTAAACACATTATATTATTTTTTAATGAAAATATTATAATAAATAAATAAAAATAAAGTCTGCATGAACGGAAATATTTATGAAAATATATATTTCTTTTTCTACTGTGAAGTTCGAAGGTGAAATTTAATTTAGAAGAGTGAAATAATAATTAAAACTGTTGTCATTCATTATCAAAAATTAGATTATAATAAATATCGAAGGTTGAAATCGAAGCTATCATGGATTTATAAAACAATAAATGAAAGAGGATGAACTATTTTATGAACAGAACGATGTAAGGGTATGCGTAATTCGTATAGACCTGTAACCATAAATATCGGGGGAAATAAAAAAAAATTAATTCTTGGTTTTTTTAGATATAACTTGGGCATATTAAAAGATTTTGCAACTCTGCTTACATAATTTTGCTGCTAATAAAATTCCCCGTCGATAGACACCAAATTCACCTATACATAAATGGGAGAATGTCGATATTTTACGCGAAAAAAAAAACAAGGTTTAAACCCTTGCATTTTTCTTGGCATAGAACATCGACATTCTCCTATATTGATGAATTTGGTGTCTTTCGACGGGGAATTTTAATTATAATAAGAATATTCATAGCAATTCCAAATATCTTTAAATTTGCCTAATTTATAGCCAAAAAACTTGAATTTCTTTTTATAAATTTTGTTTATCCGGATTTTTTGTTATGAGTTTCGGTTTATGATTTTTTGTGTAAAAAGCGGATCCCTGAATTTAGGCCACGTGACTTTAGACCGCGAAAAATACTGACTTTAGACATTGTGACTAAGCCGCTAAATTAACTGTTTATTTTAGGCCGTACTAAAAAAATTGCATTAGAAAAAAAAAACAGACAAGCGTAAACAAATGACACGTGCATTTCTTCTATGAGGCCAAAAGTCAGGCGGCCAAAAGTCCCGCGGCCAGAAGTCTGAGAACCATAAAAAGCTTGCTCGCTTGCTCGTCAACCAAACAAGCAAATCTAAAATAATATTTTTATTTAAATAATATTTTAATTTGAAATTTTGTATTTAGGTTAAAAACGGAATTAATGATTTTTTTTAAGTGTTAAATTACGATAATAATGAAATGATTAAATATGAAAATAGGTCAATAACCAAATTTACACAATTATTATTTTTTATAGTTAACCAGCAAAAATTAATGTAGCCTATTTTCCCATAGAAATAGTACGAAATAATAATCAACTACATCTAAATAATTATTTTTAATAAAAGAATATTCTTATTCTAGTTGTGTTCTATAGCCCTAAATTACTGTAATTGATGTAGAAAAATGGTGTAACTTCCGCATATTCGTAATTCTTTCACGTATCGTAGATAGATAAAAAATCTTTTTTTTTTGTAGGTAGTGTTTGCATGTTTCATTTTTTTTATGTTGTTTTGTTTTTGTTGCACGGTTGACCGAACTTTGAAAATATAAATGTCATTGGCTTTTTTTAAATTATTCAGCTGAATGACACATATTTTTACTTATATAAGTAAATATCAAAAATAAGGGGGAATCTTGAACTATGATGTTCAAATGTTAATACATATAAAATCATTTTAGAATTGTTTATATTTATGTATAATTGAGATTTTCTTCTGAATTTAGAAAAAATGTCGATATTATTTAACATAATTTATTTTTCGTAATAAAACAATTTTGTTTATTAATTGATTTAAAATTAGATTTTTTGTTGATTTTTAATTTAGAAAATTTAAAGCTTGAAATTTATTTCATCTTCATATAGAAATTTGTAAAATTTAACATAAAATATTTAATTAAGCGAATAAAATGATAAAAGCTAAAAATAATTTAATGTCTTTAGAATTTTCTTATAAACAAATTATAAAGATATCTTATTGCTACTCAAGTACATGCGTAATTAACATTTGTAAAAGCTTAGCATCTTCCTGATAGGTGTGTCTTTAATATTTTGGGGGTTGAGAAAACCCCTTTCCAGATATGTTAGCCTTTTCCGCGCAATCGCTTCACAGGTGCAGCAGAAGCAGAATCGGCATATGTAATCTGTTGACTCACCGATTTTATGTAAGTGATATCTGAGCGCGTAAGTAGGCCAGTTACAAAACGGAGTTGGCCTTTTTTAAGTGTGAGTACCTCAAGAGCTCTCTTACTCGAAAAATCAGTTTATCTTGTCGCATGCCTGGAGAGTTTCTCCATGTTATAGCTTTCAAATTTGTTTCCCATTTCCTTATCTCCTCCATAAGGTTGTTTTCGGAACTTCCACAAAAGGGTTCTGGTCCTATGAATGGGTGACAAGCGCCGTTTCATCGTCCATTTCATTTCCGGCAACACCCTCATGCCCTATAGTACCCACATCAGGGTTAGGATGGCCAGCTGCTTGAGTGATGATATACATTTTAATACAAGCTTGGATTCTATGGCATTGGAATCCAAGGCTTTGAGGGTAGCTTGACTATCTGACATGATTATAATATCTGCGCTTCGTATGCGTCTATTGATGCATTCTTTCACACAGAGCTCAATGGCATGTGTCTCAAGGACAATACTTTGTAAATCTACAATAATTTTTATTCAATTGTTGTCGACGTAGGCTGAACTAACACTGATCCAAGAACAATTATAAATTCTATAAATACATTAGGTATAGTTAGATCAGTAATTTTTTTAAATTATATTTTTCTATACTATTTCCATTTTAACAACATAACAAATTGAAATTTTTTTTAGTTTCTCAGATATAAAAAACAGGTGTCTATTTTTATTTTGTCAAAACTATTGAAAGAATAATAAGAAACGATAGAAACTATACAATAATAATCTCACATAAATATTTTTCATTTTTATGTAAATTATGTTTTGTTATTTTGATAAAAAGATGAAAAGAAAAATTATTTCTAGAATTTGTAAGAAAGCATATTAACAATGGAAAGCCAGAAAAATATGCTACTATTATACAAAGTGTAAAAATTGTTTTTATTTAGATTTCCGGAATTGAATAAATTTTAATATTTTTTTTTCTATATTCATTTTAAAAATACTTTTATATGAAATTTCTTTGAAGCAAATAGAATTTTATATGAAATATTTCAAGGAAATATGAAACATATTTATTTATACATACTTTTCAAAACAAATGTGGCTTTATTTCATAAAATTTTCGACAATTTATAAATTGTTAAAAATTTTTTTTTTGGATTAAAATAATATTTATTTAAATTCGCATGCTTGACAATTCATAGTATAGCAATCCATCGGATTAGTTATTTATTGAGACTTGTGTTTTTCTTACATTTTGGCGCATTTTCTAAATAAAATCGAACTTTTTGGAAACTAATATCTTCTTATCATGATCTTTAATATAATGAAATGACTTCACTATATCATTGTTTCATCATAAGACGGATTGCTTATACGGTGAATTAATAATATAGTAATGAATTATCCGTAAATCGTATAAATTATGAAAAATATGAAACATTACGTGCTGTTTGTTTTTTGTTCTTCCTTAAAATTAGCTATAAATATAAATTACATAAAAAACATGCATAAAGTTCTTGGGATATTTTAGTCGTGTGGGCGCAAAAAGAAAAATATATACATATGTAATTGTTTGTAAATACATAATTAAATAAGTATCCGTTCGCGTTAATTGGAAACAAAATTGAATGGAAGAATTATATTTTTGGATTTCATCCAAAATCTAATATGTATTAAATATATAATATGAAATTATGAAGTTTATTTAAAATATATTAAATTACACATACATTATAAATTAAATTGGAAAATTTAAAAAAAAATACTACAATTAATAAATAAAATTTAATAATTAATTCCATAAGCTGATTGAAGCTTATAAGGGAGTGCAAAAGTAAAACACATTAACCGAGTCCAATATCTATGAGATAAGATAAGATTTTGGAAAAAT
Source organism: Empis stercorea (assembly GCA_949752835.1). Classification (NCBI taxonomy): domain Eukaryota; kingdom Metazoa; phylum Arthropoda; class Insecta; order Diptera; family Empididae; genus Empis; species Empis stercorea. The sequence continues at coordinate 48,213,440 of OX457087.1, read as the reverse complement.
TTGTTCCTTTTTGCAACATTCAATTCTAAGTTATACAATTCCAATCAACACCCATTAGTTTGTTTTAATTAATAGTTTCGTCACTATAGACACGCTTAAGGTTCGAAATTCATAAAAAATTAAGCGTGTCTGTAGTGACGAAACTATTAATTAAAACAAACGAATGGGTGTTGATTGGAATTGTATAACTTAGAATTGAATGTTGCAAAAAGGAACAAATTTTTCCAAAATCTTATCTTATCTCATAGATATTGGACTCGGTTAATGTGTTTTACTTTTGACAAAAATCCATAATTGTAAACAGAAAGTATAACGTATCCTACTTCGGTTCGCGCTGTTGAACCAAAACAACAAGGAGAGAAATATATTACATTTGGTAATAATTGTTTCTCTACTACGACTACGTGTAACGTATATTATTCTTAATATTCTTAAGACTCGTATAATCCAGGATCAAGATGAGCTACATATAGGACTGGCACATGCACTGCACATTTTGTAATTATCCTTTATTTTATAATTATAGTTTTTCGTCTATTTATTTGAAATAAGTATAGGTATGTATGTTTGCTCAAATTTGATTTTTCAATTATCATGGTGCTAGGGTCATTCTTCTCAGACAATTCTTCGCAAGCACCAATTCGTCTCAGACGATTCTCAAGTGCAATTCCTCTCAGACAATTCTTCTGAAGGCTCAAGCTCAAGTGCAAGTCTTCCCAAGCAATGGCCGCCGTAGCCGTTGTCTGAGAAGAATTGATGCTTGAGAAGAATTATCTGAGAAGAATGAACCGGTTACCATTTTTATAAATAAATATGAATAATGTTATTGATGCATACACTTAATTCTGGATTCAATTATACTCGTATTAGCGTGAACCTCCTTATTTACATAGAAGGTCGACCTCTGTAATTCAGTTAAAATATTTTAAGATCAAATTATCAATTTTCATTCATTTTCATTATAATGTAAATCTGTTTTGTTACAATGTCTAAAGATAAAAGATAAAAGTGTATAATACAAATTACAAAATATGAGAAAAAGGAATTCATACTTTTTTTGAATTAATTTTCATTTGCATTTAATATGATTAGCAATGTATTAATGTACATATATTAGAAAAATATATGTAAATAATTTAAGAAAAAAAATTTAAATGATAAATGTTATATAGTTTACCTTTATACGAGTAGTAATTTCTTTTTGAATTTCATAATATTTTTTATGTTTTTATGTTGCACTCAAACCAGTTGAGAGTTAAGATTAATTTTAACAAAAAAAAATTAACATCTTTAAATAATCATGAATATAAATTATTACAGACTTTATTTTTAATCTAGAATATTTTAAATCTTTTGATTGAAAACTTTTTATTATTTATGTAATACTAAAATATTATGTATATTGATATTGCCCACCACCTTATAACAAGTATAAAATGTTGCCAACAAAGTGGGAATTAGAAATTATGTTGGAGGTTCGATAAAGTTAAATATTTAATAATATTTTTTAAAAAAACCTACTCAAAATTGAACAAAAATAATATTTTGTATTCCAAATTTTCTTAATATATTTAATTTTTCTTGTTTTCCTTGATTTTATATTCATATTTATAACCGCGGTTAGAAAAGACAGAAAATATATAATTTTATATTTAAAGTTTCATATAAAATTTTATATAATTTCGATTTTTTTTTTTAAATTACAAATAGCCATACACATGTTCTGTAAATAAATTTTAATGTGTTCTTAGGCATTAAAATTTAATAAATATTATAAAAATTTCAATTTCAAATAAAAGTTTCCTCTATAATTTTTCTCTATCTTATAAGAACACATAAAATTTTGCAAGAAAATTATTTTAAAAACATAAAACTAGAAAACATAAATTTTTATAATTACGTAATTTTTTCTTGATGTATAAAAAAACAATTATCTTGTCGTCTATACAAAAATCTCCTTTTATGAAATTTGTTGACTTAAAATTAAAGAACCAAAAAAAAACAAAAAACAACAATAAATCTATTATAAAATATTATGTAGAAACATATTTTTTTATTTTTTAAGTCTATTAAAACACAATATGTCAAGGTTACATAAAAATAAATATAAAAATAAATAAATAAACATATGAATGGCATTTGGCTTTATATATACATACATACTTATATTTAAAATATCTTCCCACTCCCACCTGGTTACATAGCTTTTATATTGTTTGCTATAAGTTTTGGAATTTTTATTCATATGGGTCTTCCATAGTGTTTTGATTATTTATTTTGTTTTGATGAAGTTGATAAGAAATTTGTTAGAACCTTACAAAGAACATAAACGCTCAAAATAAATAATGATGTAAATATAATATGTATTTAATTTATTATCAAACAGAAAATATATACTCTCTATCTGTTTGTCTATGTCTTTTGTCTCTTTATTTGCCTGTCCTGTCGGTCTGTTTATCTGTTTGTTAGTCTGTCTGTCTGTTTGTATTTGTAACAAGAATTCCTCTTAAGCTAAAGACGCAGCGAAGTTACATTTACACACATGTCATTTTTTGGCTGCAACTTCCAGCTCCAGGTCAACTACTGTGCTTTTTTCAACTTACATTTTCTGCCGAAGACGAGTAATAAAGCTAATTAAATATAATACATGATTGAAATTATTTTAAAAAAATGATTGTAATGTGTAATTTTTCAATTTTACAAAAGATTATGTTTATATATTGTAATATCGGACCTGCTTAAATTACAACCAGATCAGTTTCTTATAGCCGAAGCCGGGAATCCAATTATGACCTCATGCTCCCAAAACAAAATACATTTTTTGTAAAGATACCGTTTTGATTGTAAGATTGTTAGGCGAATAAGGACACACCTAATTTAGGTTATACATTAAGACTTTAAAGAGTCATCCTTTTTTAATTTGACCTTATATTGTTCTTAAGTGAGTTAAAAGAAGAATCATTATATCCAGATTGATTTGATCTAAGTTCTAAGTCTTCTCAGGCAGACAGTGAAATTAAAAAAATTACAACAGATTTTTCTTGATTTACTATATTATCTAATAATTTAAAATGTAATTTAAAATGGGTTTATTAACAAGATAAAGTGGTAAATGAAAAGGCTGATTTAGGAATTAGTTACTTTTTTTTGCGCTATTATCAAAATTATTTATTGAATAATGTAATTGCATCCGGTAAAAGAAGCCTCCCAAAAGTGAATCTTTCATTTTTGAAATGAAGTCGATACCAAACTTAAGGATAGAATTTCGTATAAAGTAATTTAATTCAGAAAACACAATTAAGGCTCTATGGAAATATGCATTTGTACACTCACATACATAATATTCGATTTAGTTTAGAAACTCATAAATTATTAATCCCTCTTCAAATTTTATAAATTTTGGCGCAATCTGATTCTGATTATGCAATCAAATAAAATTCATTCATAATTTACTGAAAAATAATTTCAATGATCATTTCAACAAATCCAATTTCCTTATAATAAGTAACTAAATTTTTTTAAAACAAATTTTTTAACAAGTTGTTCACAATATTTTTTTTTATTTTTTGTCGTTTTTATGTTTTAATAACGAAAAAAAAAAAAGATTTTGTGAAAATTATTTTCTCAAACTAGAAAAAAGATTGTTGCCCCCGAAAAATTTTACCCTGAAATTTATTTTTGGAGATTAGAAAAATACAAAATATCTTAGAAACTTTAACAATAATTATTTATGTGTGGTGTATATATTTTAAAATGATATAATATTGAAATTGTTATGTTTTTCATTAATAAAAATAATAAAAAAAAAGAAGTAAATTTTATGAAATGTGACTGTAAATTTATAAATAGATTTATGGTTAATTTGACTAGTGTGAAAAATATTTCAAAAATTTTTCAATAATTGAAAATTATAATAGAAAATTATAAAATTAAATAAAAATGGCGATATTTACTTCTTTTTTCTTATTTTAATTTTATATTACTTCTCCTGGGTAAATGGATTATTCATATTTATGTGTATTATTTCGAAGACTTGTAAATTGCAGTAAACCACTTTAGACAATAAGTTTAACAATTTTTTTCCAAATACTTTGCCCAGATAAAATCTAATTTCTATTTAATTAAAATCGTATTTAATGAATGGGCTAATATATACATATGTACATTCACCATACTACTACTACATGATATTTATTTACTAATTATACGTATAACTATTGAAATAAAATTTCACCTATGAATAGTTGATATAGGTGAGTGAACTGTCTGATTATATAGCAATAACAATATATACGTAATCAACAAGCCAACAAATGAAAAACAAAACACAAATAGACTAAACCAAAAACAACACGAATCATTGAACTTAAAATGCACCATTGACCTATTTACTGGATAGAATTGTAAAATTGAAAACAATAACAAATTTACCAACGATTTTTCGTTCAAGGTATATAAAAATATTTGTACACTATACACTAATTTCAAAACCTAGTATAGAAATTAAAGAGAAAGCCAATAGCAATAGCTTAGCTATCTATAATTTTGCATTTACTCTCTTCGTAATTGAATTTGAGTTAGATTTGCTTTATTGGTTCCGTAATTTACCAAAAGTTAACTATATATAGTTAAACGTTAAACTACAATCATAATATTAGAAGATCAATTAGAGTTGAGCATAAATTTGTAAACAATAAATTTAAATATAATTATTTTGATTTTCAACCTTTATATTTATACTATTAGCCAAATTGGTATTTTTGGAACGTGCATTTAAATTAACATACATAAATGGTAGGAAAGGCAAAATTAAGAAATATTAGCAATGTTTTAAATATGATTTAGTTTCCAAACTGATGAATTCTAACTGCTTTCTCTATTGACCCATTCGTACAGATTGCTATTTAGTCAATACTAATATGGGCTCTAATTAATTTGACACATTCATTTTGTTGGCACAACTATGAAGGTTATCACTTCAAAAAAGATTTAGTAGCTTAATTAAATTAAGAAGTTTTTTTAGATTTAAATCTTGGGCTCAACCGAAGACTGAAGTCTTCCTTCCTTCACAGACATTAAGCTGCAATATTCGTCCTATTAATTTTATATGAATTCCGCACAATAAGTGGATCTATACATATATCGATATCAATATCTGTGCCATGATAGAAAGAAATCAGAATGCCATCACAACAATACAGTGCACAACTCACTGAAATATACTAAATATCTCATTTAACAATTTCACCATGGTTAATTGAAAACTATACAAAGACATAATTATCTCTGTCTCTCTAGCATATCATCCACAAAGGCCACAAAGGCACAAACCTTTTGATTTGAATGTTTTTTATGATATTTTGTTGTTTACTCTTTTCGTCATAATTTTACCCATAATCAGAAAGGTTAACTTTATTAGTGTTTCTAAAAAGTAAAAATAAAATTTAAACGGGTAAGAAAGTTAACGCATTTTTTAACAAAATATTTATAGTAGTTTGTAGTATGCCTTTATTTTACAAATTTGCATTTGTATATAATGAAGTTCTTAAGAAGCTATTGCGGCGGATAACCGACCGGTCTTTTAATAGCTTTTGGTCATCATCAACTCTATTTACTTTATAAAATTTTAATTTTATATTGTTTATGCCGTTACGTTACTACTTTCAAATGATAATTTTACATATATATATACATACATATATACATACATATTATCATTATGTTTAATGTTTTATAAGTTTATGTGGCGCATTTCTTTTCTTTATTTTTTGCCTTTCTTGTCAATAAAAAGAGGTAAATTTCAACTTTCTTTAGATAAATCAAATATGTTAACAAAACTACAAATCTACTCTGTTAACAAAAACAAAATTTCTTTTTCTTATTTTGTTAAAAAAAAAAGTGAATATGAATAAAAATAAAATATCAATTTACAATATTTTCTTATGAGAAATATTTTTAAATGGAAATGTCTTTTAAGTAATTACATTTTTATTCATTATTAAAATGAACTAAAAATTTCAAATATTTCATTATTAAATTGAACTAAAAATTTCAAATATTTCAGAAACATGTTTATCAGGTATAAAACATTAAGAAAATTTGAATTGAAAACTAAATTCAATAATGATTCATATTTCTTAAATAAATAAAATATATCTAGAATTAGCGCGATAATAATTACCTTTGAAGGCAGCATAATATTAGCAATATTTAAAAAAAAAAACGAAGCTTAGAAATTGTTTATTCTGAGAAAATTGTAAAACAAATAACGATTTTAGAGAGAACAAGTTTAAGCTGACGTGACGCTATAGTAAGTTCTTAAGAAAACAAAAGTAAAACAATCTCAATAATTCTTAAAAATTTTGTCTAATAGGTGGTCTCAAAAATGAACGAAAGAATTAATAAAAATTTAACTATTAAAAGTTATTTTATACATATAGATTGAATGATAACGTGTAATTGAAAGTAGAAATAGTTATAGGAAATAGTTTATTCCATACCATATATATCGTTGCTTTTAATTAATAATAGAAAAAGGTTTAAAGATGATTTGTTATCAGAAAAAACTCAGATTATTTAATATACCAGTTTTTTAATATCACACTGTAAATTTGTGTACCCAAATAAATAATTATTTGACAATTAAAAGCGATATTAAATTTTGCCAACAGTCGTTTTGTTTACTAATTTAATTATTATTAATTTATTTACCATAAACAAAGGTATAAAATTAATTAAATATTCATAAAAATATAGTATAAAAAAGCTATAATTCTATTTCGACATTTTATTTAAACAGTTGCTGATAAAAATTTAAAATATGCACGAATTGATAAGATAACATGAATTCTATTGAAGTCAGACCGTATTTCATTCTACAGAATATTCTTACAGTATATAGATGTAGAATATTATTTTGTCCATGGATTGAGTTTGAGTTGGAATTGAGGATATACTCATTAAGTAAAAAAGTTATCTCCGTTTTGTTTATTATGTAATTGAAATATATAATCAACTTTTAAATCAACTTTTGTATATATGAAGCACCCTATATTTAAATTAGTTAATAATTATTTTTTATATTAATGGAATTTTTGCATCTTAAAGCATATATATCAGAAATTAAATACAAATCGTTATATGAAAATAAAAGTTTCTTTAATTTTGTGATGTAATTCAATATAATAATTTCAATATCGATGCCATGATCTCTTGTGCTGCATGCGCCTACATTCTAAATTTAATAAATTGAAGTAGGTATATAATAATTAATGCACAAATTATTATACATAGTTGGTACACGTACAATATATATAAATATTGTATTAAAAAGATATTACAAGTAGGTGGGGAACAGAATTTAAAAAATCATTTGAAAAAAATCACAAAATTTAATTTTGGAGAAGGAGAAACAAACAATATATTAATAATCAAAAAGATATTGCATTCCACAATATTTACGCTAGAAGCTAAAGAATTATGAAATTTAGGCTATGTAGGTTTGAAAATATGATTTTCTTTGGCAGATCGACATAGATTTTAATAGAGGTTTGGTATTTTAATATATAATTTTATTTATGTTTGTAAAGCCATACAGAAGCATAATCTAAAATGATGTTGTATTATATGACTTAGCGTTGGATATTGCGCTCAATGAAATGACATAATTTTAATATACCACCATATAGACAAATATTGGGCAGAATTTTAAAATTAATTAAAATTTCATTCTAGAAATATTTCATCATAATATTTTTTTTTTTTTTGTGATTCACAGGTGCAAAAAAATTATTTATTTTTATTATGTTTCCTAAAAAAAAAATTAAAATTCAACGAACTAGAAAACACATAAAAATATAGGTATTTTATTTTTTTTTATTTTTTTCGATTATTTTGGAGTGAAATTATTTACACCTGTTTTGCTTATTTGTTTATATATACAAATAATCAAACCCACCTTAAATATTTAAAATAAATATAATATTTTTAAATTAAAATATATGTATAAATGATAATGATTTAATATATTATTTATTTACAGATATTAGGCATTATTTGTATGTCACTGGCTTCACCAGCATATATTGGTGCTTCACATTATTTCCTATTTGTAGCGGTGACGTCATTTATTGCAACATTATTATGGACATTTGCATATTTTTTGGGTGTACGTGAAGGTCTTAATTTAGCTATCAATTGGATATTAACAGTAAGTGGATATATACATATTACATTATTTATTTCACGTATTCATAATAGAATTTTTATACATAGAAAAATATTGAAATTGATTTTGTACTCTTGAATTTTTTATATTTTAAATTTTATTTTAACACATTGGCGTCGGGAAACGAGAATTCTCGGTTTTAAAAAAAAAATTTGTCGTCGAGAAACGAGAATTCACGTGTCCTTTGGTGATACACATTGGCATCAGGAAACAAGAATTTTCGTTTAAAAAAAACGTTATCGTCGAGAAACAAGAATTCTCGTTTTATAACAAGTGTGTGCTTTTGTGATAAATTTTGATATAACGGGATTAAATATGCATATGATATTTGTATATTATGAAATTTGTTATTAAAATACCCCGACTTATGGAAAAGTTTTAGAAAAAATACCCGATGCCAATGTGTTAATAATTAGAGCACATTTTCGATTAGAAGACTCCGTAGTGTGACTCTGGTCTTATCAAATTAATAATTCACGAAATTACTACTAATTTTTTAAACTCTTAAACATTTATCTTTTTCTATACATCTCGGCATACTAAAGCAAAATTTAATTTAAATAATTAAATAAAACTTAAAAAAATGTTCATTTAATATTTTTTTTTTTTAAATAATTCTAGGAACTTCTCAACACTGCATTAGTAACAATATTATACTTTATTGCATTTATTGTTCAATTGGCAAGATGGTCCGGATTATCAGGATATGGTTATGTGTCAAATATTGCAGCTGGAATTATTGGATTATTTAATACTTTAGCATATGCTGCTGGTGCATATCTATTATATATTGAACATAAAAACGGAGCCACACAATAGTCATAAATCATAATCATAACAAAAAAAAAAACAAACAAAAAAACAAAAACTCTTAATATTTAATAAATAAAAAAAAAAAAAAACAAACAAGAAATTTAAATTTTTTAAATTTATATAATTATTTTTAACTATTTCTTTAATTATATAATTTATCGTATATTATTTATTTAATAAATAATAATTTTACAAACCAAAACTTGAAAGTACCATTAAACGAAGAAGAAAAAACAAAAATATACAAATAGAATTTTTTTAATCTGATATTTTTTTTATAAAAAAGGAAATTAAGATAATTAAAAAAAAAAGCGCCACATTTTCGCAATTCGCTTAGAACACAAAATTTTGCATCATTATACGAAAGCATTTCAAAGAATAAAAAAGCAATTACGATTACATTTATACATAAATATATATAGTACATATATTTTTATTTTAAATATAATTTTTTTAAAAATTGTGTTTTTAATTTAAAAAAAAAAACAAACAAATTTTCACTTTTGAGTCATGTTTTAAAAAAAAAAGAACATTGTATAAGTTTTAATATATAATTTAACTCTTTATTTTTAGTTATTTTTTGTTTTTATGTTTTATTATATTTAAAAATTATAAATATTTTATAAAAATTAAAGTGAATCAATAAAATATAATTTGAAAAAAAAATAAATGTTTATAAAAAATTCTTCAATTTATGAAAAAAATTTGAAAAGATGATGAAAGGGTTTGGGTGCAATAACACCTAACGAAATAAATAACGCCTTAGTAGGTTTTAGTTCCAATTCAAAAGGGAAATAAAACCTAATTAGCGAAATGCGAATGGTTAGGCTTTATCTTTATTACCCATATTCGAATGGTAAATAAAACGCAATTATTTTTTTTTTTTTAAAGAAATAAATCCTATTACGTCCCTTTTTAGATAATGTTAAAGGGTCATAAATAAGTTTGAAGCTTTTTCCGTAAAAGGTAGAATATAGGAGATATTTTTTAATTATAATTAAAATTTCCCGTCCATAGTTCTCCAAGTTTACGTATATATTGGAGAATGTAAAATTGTGTTTTTAAAATTTTTTTTCAAAAAAAAAACCCTTGCCACTTTTTTGGCGTAAAACAACGAAATTCTCCAATATAGGTAAATTTGTTGTTTATTTGTTGTGCTCAACCTCTATGATTGTCTCGCCCAATTTTTACCTAAACTCCTCTCAATCTTGATAAAAAAATATAAGTTTTTTTTTGCATTGTTAATCTCTTTTTTTAATATAGTAAAAATAAGATTTAAAAAAAAATCGAGATGGTGAATTACAATTCAAATTATTAACTATATATTGATCGATCCATCATCATCACTTCACCAGAGTAATTTTGTTGTTGTTGTTGTTGTTGTTGCCCCAAACACTTCTTGTGACGTTATAATTAATAGAAATTTTTCAATTTAACCTGGAAATGCTATAGGTATATTTATCTAAGGATGATATTGCTATGGCAAAACTTGTGTGTATGTATAGTATCCTAGCTGAGCAGGATGAGTAGAAGTAGAGTTGCAAAATATCCTAGTCTAGTAGTATCATATTAGATGAAAATTTAATATTGTTTAATTATTTTAATAAAATATAATAATCAATTGGAAATTGATATAAAAATTCTTCATTATAAAAGTAGAACTAATTCAAAAATTTCTAAATACATAATACATATTAAATTTAATAATATCATGCAGATCATAAAATGTGTGTATACCAACTGCTGAAATTCTATAATCTTTGATCTAATTAAATGATAAAAAATATTATTTATAATGTTGTAAATTGAGTAATTGAATTTTATAACCGCAACAAAAAAAAACTTAAATACGGAAATAAAAACTTCTTAACCTACTTTTTATGTTCAATAAACTTAGTTTATATTATAGAACGTGAGAAATTTAAAATAAATATGAATTAGTAATTTTAAGATTTTTACAAAAAGAACTGAAAAAAAACCTCTATATACTATTTTGTGGTTGGGTAAATCTAAACTATAATTTTTTAAAGTTAGGTTTTGTATAAATTATAAAAAAAAACAAACAAGCTATTTTATCCTTACAATAAAAAATGCGATATTATATGCCATTTAATTACTGATTTTTTTGATATACAAGATTTTTCTTATTTAATAAATTGTTATAATTTAGCAGTACATTTTCATTGTGTTTATATTTTTGTATTTAAGTATTATTATTATTTTTTTATATAATTTTCCGATTTCATATTAGTTTTTTTTAAACGGTCCGGGAAATTCAGTCAAAAAAATTACTAATTTCGATCAAAAACAGGAATGAAAATTTTAGTCACAAAAATTTTTTATATAAATTTTATGTGGATAAAATTACATTTTCCAATGAGGTAATCTTCAAACCAATAGATAAAACATTTCTGTAAATATACAATTTTGACACGTGATTCTTTGCTAGTTTTCTGATTGAAATGCCTTTGTAAGATAGATATCGGAAAATGCATCTCAAAAGCTTTAGAATCAATTAAATCAGCCATAAAATGTAATATATATGTAGTTATTAAAATTTATATGGAAAATAATGTAACTTAATTTCCTATCCTTTTTCGATTGTTGTTCCTTACTTTAATAACATGATCCTTTTTTTAAACTGAAATAACTTATGAAAAGAAATTTCATAAGGTTTTATAGCTTAAATGTTTTTTTTTTTAAAGTATTGACTGGAATTATTACTGAAATTATCTTGAATGAATTTCCTGATTTCGATTTTTAATTGTCCCAAAATATACAATTTTCATTTCATTATTTATGTTATTAATTTTTATTTGTTAGAAATTTTTTAAAAAATCAAGTTTTTTTTTTCAAATCCTAACTATTTTGTTTTTTTTTTTGTCAAGAAGATTTGTGTCTCTGACAGATAATCATCTCCAAAAACACTGTTTGTTTCAGTTTATTGACATTTAAATATTTAAATCAAAAATTTCATTTATTTATCAATTGTTTTATATACTCATCTTAATACTTTAAATATTTGTTTGCATACAAAAAAAATCTTTAAATCAAAATCATATCATTATTAATTTAGTTTTAACAACAATTATCACGTGATTATTTATTTATAAATACAATTAATTAAATAAATTATTAATTTTGTTTTCTTTTTTTGTTTTACAATTTATTTAATTTTTGTTTTACTTTTATTAAATATAAATATATAAATTAATTAAGAAGTACAACCCGTTTTTTTTTTTGAATTTTCAAAAATAAAATGTCACTCCAAAAGTAAAATTTTATTTGCAGATTTTAAACATAGACAATAATATAATTTTTGATTGTTTTTAGTAGACAATTTTTTGTACAAAAAGCAGAATAATTACATTTTAAGCTAAGTTAAATTTTTTTTTTGGTATACTAAAGTGTTGTAAAAAAAAGTGTTGATTTACACTAACTATATTTTTTTGTTATAAAATATTTTGCAGAATATAATAAATTCCTAAATCAATAAAAAAAAACGAATACATTTGATTTTTGTTAACAATACTCTTTAATACATATATTTTTGATAAAATTTATATCACACAGAGTAATGTATAATTTAGATATAAAGGATTTTTAATCTACTATATGATCTGGAATTAGATACACGAATCTCTATTTTAAAAATTATAATATGTAAATATTAAATTTCATATTTTCTCTAGCTCCAATTTTATACATAATAATGTACTGTAATATTTATTTGAAATATAGTAAATTCTAGATGCAATATTCTAATAATTTTTTTATATAATTTAAATATAAGTGTAGAATTTTGCTGGTGAAAGATATTATTGAAAATAAACATTCTCCAGATTCCATATTAAAAAAAGGGTAAAAAACAAATAAATTCACAAAGTTTTCAAAATATAATACTGTAAGTTGTTATTTTTTTTAAACAACATTTAAAAAAAAAATTAATTAACAAAAATTTCTTATTTTTTTTTAAAAATTATTTTTTTTTGTATAAAACACTCATTATTTTTCATTGATTAAATTACTTACTACCCAGATTTAAGCACAAATATATATATATTTTTTAAAAAGAATCTCATTCCATTAGTATTTAGTTTAGATCGTAATGTGTACTTAAATGTTTTGTGTTTTATACGATAAATATTCCTGAATATTGTTTTTTTTTTCCAATATACCTATATATTTTTATTTAATTATTTATAAGTCTTTTAGGATAATTAATTTTTTTTATAATATATTTTAGTGTTGCTGTTGCTTTTAGAACTGTGTCACAAAATTAACAATATCATTTATATTATTTGATTTAACATTTTCAAAACTGTGATGAGTATATTTTTAGTTTCAATTGCAAGTTATACATTGACTGAAATTTATATTTATATAATATACCGATTCAATTACCACTTGTATTATGTATATATGTATATATATATAAAAAAAAATTATAATTTAAAATAAATATTGAGGATTATATTTTAATTATAGATAGAGACTTTCACCTATTTATGACTTTAATTTCGATATTCAAAATGAATATTTTTTTTTTGCAATATTTACATATAAATTTAAAATAAATTTTTGTGATAGGAGGCAATTACATTAATTGATTATGAATTTTCAATTTGAACAATTTTGTTCACTAGTTCACGATCAATGAAATGTATTTTTTATTTCCTTAATTGCGCGTATCCAATAAAAATAAAAATCATAATTTTAAATCAACATAAATTTTATTTATGAAAATATAATTACATTTAAAAACAATTATAAAAAAATAAAAATTAAATTATAACATTCTTCTATTGAAAACAAAAGTTAAAAAATAAAATTAAAAAAAAAACATACTTAATTATAAAATATATTTTACATTTATTTTGAAATGGCACAATAATAATCGTTTCGAAAAAAATATTCCTAGAAACAAAATTGACAGCACCATCGAATTTGGATAATCAAAAAAGAAAAACGTAACTAAAAATTAAAAAATAAGAATGCTTTTTAAATATTGTGCGTAATAATAAAATTAATTATACAAAAATAAAATGTATATAGTTCGGTTGGAATAAACCCAAATAGTTTCTCTTAAAGTATTTAGATAAAATTGTTTGAATATTATGAAAAAAAAAAAATTAAGATTAAGAGATTATTTGTTGCACAAAATTTCATTATACATTGTAAAATATAAACTCTCTTAGTGTGATATATAGTTGTAAGTTGTAATTTAGATTGTTTTAGTTATATATTTAGAAAATATTCTCCTATTTAAAGTTGCAGCTACTTTTTTTTTAGTTAATAAATATTGTATATAAAGATAAAATCACAAGCTTTTTCTATTTTGTTTTAGATTTTAGATATTCAATCGATTATTATATCGAATGTAAACAATTAATTTTTAAAAAAAATTTAAAATGAAATTAAAAAAATGTTATGTTATAAATTATTGTTATAGATTGATTGAAAAAGTTGATAATTACCAAAAAAAAGTTGGTATTAGTTTTTTTTTTCGTGAATAGCGTGTGGGTGGTGTATTATTGTGGCGATGCTGTTGTATTTGTATACTTTTGTTATTAATTTTTAAATAACTACTAATTAAATAAACTAGTGAAAAAAGACATTATCTTAAATAAATATAGGATTTTCTTGCCCAGTTAATAAACGAAACATTGATGTTGGCATAGTTTTCATTAAAATCTAAAAATGAAATTAATCAAAATTATTTTAAACAAAAATTACAAATTAATTTATTAAATTACCTCGCCAACAGAAGTCGCTAATAAATTTACAATTTTCTCATGCGGAACTGCCACCACACTTTGATTATTTATCTCAATTATTCTATGGCCAACTCGAACTCCACCGCGTTCAGCTATTCCACCCCGCAAAAGACTACAAATCTATATAATAAACAGTTTATAAGTTTCACATTAAAATCTATTTCATAATAGATTTTAAATTAACTTACCACTCCATTTTGTACACTAAATCCAAGTTGATATTTTGTATTCGGTCGTTTGATTTTCACTTCAACAACTGGTGGGCAAGGCACAACCGTAAATTTAACAGCTGTTTGATTTTTTGTATTTCTTATATATGTTTGACATGTTGATAATGGTAAGCCAACTAAACTTAAACCATTTATAGCAATTAATTGATCACCAATATTTAGCTGTCCACAACGTGCAGCAGAACCAGTTGACATTAAATTAGCAATCACAACAGTTGGTAGCATTGAGCCCCAACCACTTTCAACGATTACAACACCTAAAATTTCACCTTTTGCTTTAGGTACAACAACTTCTTTTTGTAATTCTTTCTTTGCAAAAATCTCTAATTCGTCCCCGAAAATCTCTTGACTATTTAAAACTTCTTGATAATCCATTTCTTTTACAAAACTATGATCTTCAATTCCATTCGCTTTTAGAAATTCCATGTAGGCGACTTGAAAAGCTTGACCAATTGATTGAGCTATAAATTGAGCTTCATCACTCTCGAACACATGACAAATCATTTTTGGTGTTCGGTTTGGTTTAATTCCTTCATCCGAATCACTAGGAATAAATCTACGTCGTGCCATTAATACTACTAAATCACCAATATCAGCAATATAGGAGATTGTACGTAGAGCATGATCCATCATGATTTCTTTCAAATCAGTATTCAAGACCATAATTTTCTCAGTTGATATGAATAGATCAACTTCAGTGCTTGGTTGATTTTCACCTTCAGGAGCCTATAGTATAAACACATATTTTAAACAAATAAATATGGACAATTATTTTACGACATTTTAAAAGATAGTTAAAATTTTTAAATAATTTTCTAGACTAAAATATATATACATCGTATATCGTATGATATCCATTGTAATATTATACTGTGCACAAAAACTGTTACAACATACATAGATTGTTTTTAAATAAGAACTTATGACTTACCAAAGCCTATTTTGGTGTTAGACATTTTAGGAGTAGATAAAATAATATTTTTGAAGAATTCTGTTAGTTAGGAAAAAGTAGTAGGAAAAAATTAATAACAAAATTTACCTTAATTCTTGAAACTGCTTCTTCAGCTTGCATCATTCTTGTCGATTTAGTAGGTTGTCCTTCACAAACTAATTGTGTTGAGCCTAAATATCGAGCCCTAAATAAGACACCTTCAATTAAAACTGCAGGATCCAGCAAGGCTATAAATTAAAATATTTAGTTTAAAATAATATATTTTGAAATTATCTCAGTAAAATTAAATTTCAATAACCAAATTTGAAAAAGACAATCAGGACTTACATTTTGTGCATTTTTTGTAATTTTTATTAAATTTGTAGAGGTGCATTTGGATTTTTGTTAAATATTTTGACATATTGTTTTTTTTTTGTATATTTTATAATTTGATTGATTTTTTAGTTTTTATAGTTCATGAAAGCATGAAAAAAATATTTGAATAAGTATGTGAGAAAAAATGTTTTTTTTTAGTATTCTTATGTAAAGCATTTTAAAAAGGCAGAAAAATAAATAAGGATTATTATTAACAATAGCACACATAAATTATTTTACCTTCTTTATTACGAGTTTTTGATTTCTTATCACCATTTGCGGAATCTTTTTTTGATTTTATTGAACCCGTTGGACTAGTTTTTGTATATTGAATCTCATCAGGAGAAGTTATTGTTAAATCAGATGTTGCTACAATTTGACAATTTTCTGGGGATGATTGTGTTAATGCTGTGCCAATACCTTGTCGAATTGTAGCTGAAGAAAATGTTTGCGGTTTTATGGAGGTTGTAGTTGTTGATGTAGCAACAGTTGTGAACGTTCCAATTGATGTGGATGGTGATAGATCAGTTGTCAAATTTATTGGCGATTTTAAATGCGAATTCTTGGACCATGACTACAAATATAAAACAGATATTATAAATATTAAATCGAACAACAACAAAAACAAAATATTCAATTTACTTTTTCATCAAAAAAACCCTGATCATCTAATCTTTGTTGTCCTAATAAACGATCTGTTTCTAAATCAGTATCTGCTTCTTCATCATCATGACAATTTGTTTCTATTTTATTCACTCCTAAGTCTAAATTTGACAAATTTTCATTTGATGAGTTACAACGTGGTATCCAAACTGGAGATTCATGTCCTCCTTGTAATACTTCATCGCAATATTTTGATTTTTCTTGAAGTGCTTTCGTGCGCTGTAATGCTGATCGTATATCTTTTAATGCTTCTTGAATATCTTGTGATTCTAAATCATCATTTATACTTATTGGATGTCTATGAGGTGCTGGAGCTGGCGGAGGAGGTGTTGATTGTATTAAGTCTTTTAAAAAAAAGATACATAAATTCAAATTGTCATGAAAATTAAATTACACTTACTCGTTGAATAAATTGAATCAAAATTATTTTCTTTAAGATTTTTACAAGTATTTAAAGAGTTATTGTTATTATTACTACTGGTATTACTGTTACTGCAACTGCTATTTGTTAACTCAGCAATTAAATTTTGGTTACTATTGTTTGTTGTTGGTACATTTGTATGATCAATTGTACATAAAATATTAGTATCCATGTTATCAACAGGTGCCATTTCTAAATAATTCTTTTCAATAATAACTGATGATAAATTATTTTCTGTATCGGATGCATGACCACTTGATAAACCATCTTCTAAAACGGGCATACTAGTATATAATTTACCAAAATCTGTTTGACAATTAATATCATTTGATAAACTATCTAAATCACCACAATTCGAATCATAATCTGTAGTTTCTGGTGATAAGGTAAAATTACGTGAATGACGACGTAAATTTGTTTCTAATTCTGTATCAGCTAAATCACCACTACTTCGACTATTTGAATCAATATATAATTCGATGTCATTATGTTCCGTATAATTATCATAAGTCTATTGAAAATGGTGAATATTTTTATTAATTACTATTTTTTTGTAGTTACGATATTTTTTACCTGTTTCCGTGGTGATTTATGTACCATAAATTCTTCATTAGGAAATCTAGCTAATCTCTGACCAATATATGCTTGTTCAGCCTTTTTCTCCTCCTTGCTGTTGCCATAATCTTGATAAGTATCCTAATAAATAAATTCAAAATGGATTAAATTTAAAAACGAAATATCAAAATATTGCTTACAGTACTCCCTAAATCAT
This sequence comes from Empis stercorea, assembly GCA_949752835.1. NCBI lineage: Eukaryota > Metazoa > Arthropoda > Insecta > Diptera > Empididae > Empis > Empis stercorea. The sequence goes on along the minus strand of OX457087.1, from coordinate 48,195,231 downwards.
CACTTTCATTAAAATCACTAAATTTTTTATCATCATCACCGTTTGTACCTTTGAAAAATTCCTCTAAAACTTTTCGGGTTTCAGAGAATTCATAAAGATAATCAAATGTTGGTGTCTTTGGTTTATTTTCATTTATAATTTCTTCATTTAATTTATTATTATCAGTCACATTTTCATTATCACCACCACCACTATTGCCACTACAATTTTCGGTACTACCAATATCAATTAAATTTGATTTAACATTATTAAATTCTTGTGTTACACTAGGTGATACTCTTTGTGGAAAACCTGGTGGTCTTTTTGGATAAAATGAAGGCGATATACCTGTCATATTCCGATAATTATTATTATTACTATTAAAATGACTATGTGGTAATTCATGTTGATAATTACCAATTCGACGTGGAGACCCCTCATATTCAGCAATTGGTAATTGTCCAATCATTTTTGTTACTTTCAATACATCTTCACTATTTATACAATCTTTATCGGATTTCATCCAATTTGTATCAATGTCATCGAATACAACAATTTCACCATCATTTACTAAAGTAATACCAGGTGAACCAAAATCCGTTGGTGAACCAGGATTAGTGACACCTTGTTGTTGATTATGATGGTGCTGCTGCTGAATATGGTGATAATGATACTGATCTGTTGCAGAATTAGTAAATCCATTATTACTAATTCCAATACAGTCCATAGAATTTTCATGCAAAGTTACAGGACTGCGTCCAACACGAATTTGTTGATGTAATTGAGTTGAATAGTTCACTGTTTCAGTTAAATCTGGTGAATTTAATACTGTACTTGCTGGCGTTGTGTTTGGACTACGTTTTCGTATTTCCCAAACAAAACGTTCATGTGGTTTTTCATATTTTTCAAAAAAAACTGAATCGTTGTTTGATTTACTCGTAAAATTATTAGAATTTTGACGAACAATTATATTACGACTTGTATTTAAAGTTGAGGACTGAGCAGCAGCTCCATTAGACTCGGATTCTCCATCAGGATTCATTTTTATTTATTTTAGTTTTAATTCAAATTCCTTTTTTTTAATAACGTGATGATATTTAATTCGCTAAATCATATTTCTTGTTTTTTTTTTTGGGTAGGAGCAGTCTGATTTCATTCTTAGTTTACTAGAAAAATATATAGGTATATATAATTATTCAAATTCGAAGTATTTTTATATACATATATCAATTCTTATTAGTGATCTTATTGATCAGAACGGAAGTGAGTCAGTTTAAATTATTATGATTATTATTATTCCAAAATAAATTAATTTTATATTTACAATACTATCACCATAAAATACTTTGAAATTATTTTTTTTAAATAACTTTTTCTAGCTTAGCTGAAAATAATAAATTTGTCGGGAAGAAGGTTGCTAAAAAATATCCAGCAATTAAATGCGATTTTAAAATACAAAAGAAATATGAATTAATTTTCAACATTGGCGCTGGCATTGGATTTTTTTACATATATAAAAAAAATCAATATTTTGAGCGGTAGTCGAAAAAAAACACTTTGAGAAAACTTTACATTTAATAATTTTCGTTTATGATTATGTATAATTACTAACCATTTGATATCTTAATTAAATATTTTAACAAATTAAATTGAGCAAATTATTGCTTTGGTAAACATTTTTATGTATAATTTTTAACAAATTTTTAGTTTAGAAAAGTTTAGTTTTTCATGAAAAGAAAACACTGTCTAATTTTCAATTTTTACAACAAAAAAAAGTAAAGTAGAAATTATAATGACATTTCTTAAAATAATTTTAGAATGACAATGAAAATGACAATCGTTTATGGAAATCATGATGTTTTCATGTACGGATACGGAGTTGAGTTGAGTTGAAAAAATTCGAGTTTCAACACAAGTCGTTTCCAATTTCCATGCAAAAACTGAGTTGAATTGAATTGAACCTGACAGTTTTAACAACATGACATAAAAGAAATTATTTTTATTCGTTTTCAACTATTTTAGGTATACTGCTATATTTTTGCGGTCATTAATTTTAATATTTATTACTCCTTCATTACTTTTGGCACTCCAAAAATATTCTTCCATTTACACATCCAAAGACACAATATATCAATTTACACAAACAAATACATAACCCAAATCAATCTGACTAAGTTTCGTGGATTTGAAATGGATTTAACGAATAAAACTCAACTCGTGTTTCCATTACCTTGTTTCCATTACCTAGTTTCCATGTACAGAGTTGAGTTGGGTTTAGTTGAAATGGGGTTGAAATGGAACCATCAATTATTCGTTCCATTCCAACTCAACTCAACTCAACCCCTGTTTCCATGCACGCTAACTCGAGTTCAACTCGAGTTGAACTCGTCATGGAAACAAGGTACATGACGAGTTCAACTCGAGTTGACCTCGAGTTAGCGTACATGTACCTAGTTTCCATGTACAGAGTTGAGTTGGGTTGAGTTGAAATGGGGTTGAAATGGAACCATCAATTATTCGTTCCATTCCAACTCAACTCAACTCAACCCCTGTTTCCATGCACGCTAACTCGAGTTCAACTCGATACCTTGTTTCCATGACGAGTTCAACTCGAGTTGAACTCGAGTTAGCGTGCATGGAAACAGGGGTTGAGTTGAGTTGAGTTAGAATGGAACGAATAATTGATGGTTCCATTTCAACCCCATTTCAACTCAACCCAACTCAACTCTGTACATGGAAACTAGGTATCGAGTTCAACTCGAGTTGAACTCGTCATGGAAACAAGGTAATGGAAACAGGGGTTGAGTTGAGTTGACTTGGAATGGAACGAATAATTGATGGTTCCATTTCAACCCCATTTCAACTCAACCCAACTCAACTCTGTACATGGAAACTAGGTACATGGAGTTTAACTCGAGTTCAACCTAGCATGGGAACGTAATATATAATATATTAGTGGCTGTTTATATGCGCCTGCCTAGGAGCGACTTGATAAACTTTTCGTGAGTAGACGCGCCTTCCTCACCCAATTTTTTCATTTAAAATTCAACAATTTCAAAATGGCCGAAACTGAATTTTAGGGAAAAGATCGTACCTGGGGAGTTTATAGAGGAACATTTTGGTATTGAAATATGTTAAGTTTGACATTCGTAAATTGAAAAAAATCATTTTGATTTTGAATGCTAGCGTTGTAACTTGTAACAATGAGCCACGAAGGGCATAATCGTAGAGTTACAAGTATTGATAAATTTATTAAATTCTACCAAAAGTTTTAATACATATTCGTAAATATATATATTTAACTAATCATGAATTAGAATTAATTTCATTGTAGAGTCAAGTATAATATTTTACATTTTAATTGAGTTTAGATAATTAATACTATGTATAATAAATATAATATATTTGTTTCTATGTATATTATACATTGTATAAATTATCTAAAATCAATTAAAATGTAAAATATTATACTTGACTACAAGTATAACTTTCAGCTATGCTTGCCGAATTTGTGGTTCCTCGAATAATGCGATCGACGTATCCATCACTGTTTTCAATATAAAAAAATATTAAATATAATTTAATTAAATATTATTTTAATATTTGTTTTATAAAAACATATCACAAAATTAATAGAGGTTTCTAAATTGCTCCTCTTTAATTATATATTTTATTTATATTCAGTATTAATATTAATATTAATATTCATCTGTCTCTATATTTTTTCCGTGAAACATAGAAAATTTATTATATAAATATTTATATAATATATTATTATATGTATAATAATATAGAGACAGATTTAAAAAAATTAAGGACAGAGAGATATATATATTTATCCTGATTTTTTTTTATATTCCGAAAATACAAAATCTGAAAATTATTAGTTTTGATTTATCATTACGATTATAAAATCTATGAAATCTCTATTAGATATGAAATCTATTTTATTTGTTTTTATATAAATATTTCTCTATTTGTATTAAGCAATTATTACATTTTTATTATATTATTCTAATTTTATTTTATAATACATAGTTATAAATTAGTTTTCTATATGACTCAATTAAAGTTTTGAAATTACGATATAGAAAGATAAGATTATACTTCATAGTTCAACATTTAAAAGAAGAAAGAAGGATTAATTCATTTTAAACAAAGTTAGAAAGGTAATTTTTTTTTACTATTTTCCATCTTTCTATAATATTTTATTTTCCTTTGTATAACAAAAATGAAAAAGGAAATTAAGGCCAAACAAATAAAGTCCATTAAATATAAGTATTACGATAATAATTTTGAAATCCTTCTTTTATCTTTATATAAATATAAAAATATATTTTTTTTTTAGAAAAAGATATAATAATTATCTGCTTTTAAAATCATTTGTAAAAAAATAATAATTAGAAATAATAGAAAATATTTCACTAATAAAAATAATGTTTATATTTTCCACAATTACTAATTTATTTATATTTTCTTCCGGAGATGTTGCTCATTCGGCAGTTTGAAAATTATGGTAAATTAAAAATATTTTCTTCCGGAGATGTTACTCGTCCGGCTGTTTGAAAATAATAATAAATTTTTGACAAAAAAGGAATTATGGAAACTTGAAACAAATGGAAAGGAACGGGGCAACAGAAAAAATTTCTAAATTTTTTTAACTTTTTTTACCTCTGCCCGCACTTACCTCTCTTCTACGAAAATGGTTGAGGCAGTAACCTGGGCAGTCGCATATAAACAGCCACTTATGGAGTTTCCCTGACTGATTCGACTCGAGTTCAATGTTCAATCCGTATGTGGCTGTTTATACACGCCTGCCCAGGCGACTGCCTGAACCATTTTCGTAGAAGAGAGGTAAGTGCGGGCAGAGGTAAAAAAAGTTCAAAAAATTTAGAAATTTTTTCTGTTGCCCCGTTCCTCTCCATTTGTTTCAAGTTTCCATAATTCCTTTTTTGTCAAAAATTTATTATTATTTTCAAACTGCTGGACGAGTAACATCTCCGGAAGAAAATATTTTTCATTGACCATAATTTTCAAACTGCCGAACAAGCAACATCTCCGGAAGAAAATATAAATAAATTAGTAATTGTGGAAAATATAAACAATATTTTTATTAGTGAAATATTTTCCATTATTTCTAATTATTATTTTTTTACAAATGATTTTAAAAGCAGATAATTATTATATCTTTTTCTAAAAAAAAATTATATTTTTATATTTATATAAAGATAAAAGAAGGATTTCAAAATTATTATCGTAATACTTATATATTTATTGGACTTTATTTGTTTGGCCTTAATTTCCTTTTTCATTTTTGTTATACAAAGGAAAATAAAATATTATAGAAAGATGGAAAATAGTAAAAAAATTGACCTTTCTAACTTTGTTTAAAATGAATTAATCCTTCTTTCTTCTTTTAAATGTTGAACTATGAAGTATTATGTTATCTTTCTATATCGTAATATCAAAACTTCAATTGAGTCATATATAGAAAACTAATTTATAACTATGTATTATAAAATAAAATTAGAATAATATAATAAAAATGTAATAATTGCTTAATACAAATAGAGAAATATTTATATAAAAACAAATAAAATAGATTTCATATCTAATAGAGATTTCATAGATTTTATAATCGTAATGATAAATCAAAACTAATAATTTTCAGGTTTTTTATTTTCGGAATATAAAAAAATCAGGATAAATATATATATCTCTCTGTCCTTAATTTTTTTAAATCTGTCTCTATATTATTATACATATAATAATATAGACAATAAATATGTATATAAAATATTATATAAATATTTATATAATAAATTTTCTATGTTTCACGGAAAAAATATAGAGCAAATAAATATTAATATTAATATTAATACTGAATATTAATGAAATATATAATTAAAGAGGAGGAATTAAGAAACAGAGGAGGAATTAAGAATTTTGTGATATGTTTTTATAAAACAAATATTAAAATAATATTAAATTAAATTATATTTAATATTTTTTTATATTGAAAACAGTGATGGATACGTCGATCGCATTATTCGAGGAACCACAAATTTGGCAAGCATCATAGCTGAAAGTTATACTTGTAGTCAAGTATAATATTTTACATAATTTTAGATAATTTATACCATGTATAATATACATAGAAACAAATATATTATATTTATTATACATAGTATTAATTATCTAAACTCAATTAAAATGTAAAATATTATACTTGACTCTACAATGAAATTAATTCAAATTCATGATTAGTTAAATATTTGTATTTACGAATATGTAGTAAAACTTAGATTTATTAATACTTGTAACTCTACGATTATGCGCTTCGTGGCTCATTAAGAGTTACAAGTTACAACTCTAGCATTCAAAATCAAAATGATTTTTTTCAATTTACGAATGTCAAACTTAACATATTTCAATACCAAAATGTTCCTCAATAAACTCCCCAGGTACGATCTTTTCCCTAAAATTCAGTTTCGGCCATTTTGAAATTGTTGAATTTTAAATGAAAAAATTGGGTGAGGAAGGCGCATCTAATCACAAAAAGTATATCAAGTCGCTCCTAGGCAGGCGTGTATAAACAGCCACTATTAGATTAGTGTGCATGTATCTTGTTTCCATGTACCAAGTTGAGTTAGGGTTGAGTTGAAATGGCGTTGAAATGGAACGAATAATGGATCGTTCCATTTCATCAATCCCAACTGAACTCGGTACATGGGAACCATGATCTAATAATATAAAGTCTCTTGGGTATTAAATGACAGCTGCCATTTTTATTTAATATAACGTCATCGGCAAGATATGTTTTTGTATTAGATCATGTGTTTTTATTTTGTTTATTATTAAATTAAAATTTGGAAGTGAAGGTAGTGAAAGTGAAGATTAAAAATTATTATTATTAAATATATTATTTTATTGACAATTATTAATTTGAAATAAATTTGGTTTGTGGAGTTTATTAAACAATTTTTGTAGTTTTATTCGTATGTGGAATTTTGATATAATAAAGTGAATTAAAATTTATTTGGACAATGAGGTATTGTGTGGTTAAAGACTGTGTTAGCTGGAAGCAGCATGATGATAACATTAAATTTTTTAAATTTCCAAAAGATCCGGAAATAAAGAAATTGTGGGTTAACGCAAGCGGTAAAAAAAATGTGAATTTTAAATCTGGAACAATTTGTTCTAAACATTTTACGGATAATGATTGGCGGTTGAAAGACAAATTGCTCAACCTTCCAATAAAAAAAAGATTGTTGGATCCGAAGGCTGTTCCAACTGTAAGCGTACATATCAGCAGTGTGTCAGTGGAACGAGCAAATCGTAACAAAAAAAGAACAGCTAAAAAAAATGTACTTGAAGCAGTAGCCGAATTTGATTTGAAGTATACAATTTTTTTTTACTTTTAATACATAAAATAATATCTACGAGTATTTTTAGTCAGTCTAAATTACAAGAAACAAGTCATACAGAAAATATTGAAAATCAAGATCCAAATAAAATGTCAGTTGAAGTTCAAACAGAGTAAGTTTAATTTAATATAACATTTGTTTCCAAATAAACAATATTTACATATTTTTTAGGGTATCATTGGAATGTGCTAGGGAGTTGAAAATTATAGAGTTAGAGAAAAAATTGATTGCATCACAAAAAGAAGTTGATAAAATGAAAAATGAAAATAAAGAACTCCGTAATTTAGAAACTTCTGTTAGTAATATATTTACTAGTGGACAAATAAAAAGATTAAGAAATCCGAATACAAAAATGAACTGGTCCCTAGATGATATTTCAGCTGCTACATGCTTACATTCTGCTGGTCCGCGGGCATATAGATTTTTGTGCCGCAAAAATTTTCCTCTTCCAGGAACATCTACATTGAGGCAGTGGGCTCGGAAGGAGGACTCTATAAACCCTGCCAAGAGTTTATGGAAAAAATATTAAAACTAGAACAAATTTTTAAAAAAATTAATAATAATAAATTAAATTTTATAAAAGATTATTTAAAATATCATAAGAATAAATGTGATAATATAGATTTGCCTGATAGAGTAAAATTATTATTTTTTAAGAGCAGATTATATTTTAGAATAAGAAATTTAAATAAAAAAATAATACTAGAAAAAAATGAAAGAAGAAAATTAAAAAAAACTATAACATAAAAATATAATTTTTTATTTATTTTCCCTTTAAATTTTACAAAATATGAGAAAACACGAACAAATTCCATACATTTTTTATTCCATACAAAAAAATAATCTTGCCGATGACGTCACAGTAAATTTAAATTGAACTGTCAAGCAGACCTTATAATAAAAATGTAATAATTGCTTAATAAAAATAGAGAAATATTTATATAAAAACAAATAAAATAGATTTCATATCTAATAGAGATTTCATAGATTTTATAATGGTAATGATAAATCAAAACGAATAATTTTCAGGTTTTGTATTTTCGGAATATAAAAAAAAATCAGGATAAATATATATATCTCTCTGTCCTTAATTTTTTTAAATCTGTCTCTATATTATTATACATATAATAATATATTATATAAATATTTATATAATAAATTTTCTATGTTTCACGGAAAAAATATAGAGACAGATGAATATTAATATTAATATTAATACTGAATATAAATAAAATATATAATTAAAGAGGAGCAATTTAGAAACCTCTATTAATTTTGTGATATGTTTTTATAAAACAAATATTAAAATAATATTTAATTAAATTATATTTAATATTTTTTTATATTGAAAACAGTGATGGATACGTCGATCGCATTATTCGAGGAACCACAAATTCGGCAAGCATAGCTGAAAGTTATACTTGTCAAGTATAATATTTTACATTTTAATTGATTTTAGATAATTTATACAATGTATAATATACATAGAAACAAATATATTATATTTATTATACATAGTATAAATTATCTAAACTCAATTAAAATGTAAAATATTATACTTGACTCTACAATGAAATTAATTCAAATTCATGATTAGTTAAATATATATATTTACGAATATGTATTAAAACTTTTGGTAGAATTTAATAAATTTATCAATACTTGTAACTCTACGATTATGCCCTTCGTGGCTCATTGTTACAAGTTACAACGTTAGCATTCAAAATCAAAATAATTCAGTTTCGGCCATTTTGAAATTGTTGAATTTTAAATGAAAAAATTGGGTGAGGAAGGCGCGTCTACTCACAAAAAGTTTATCAAGTCGCTCATAGGCAGGCGCATATAAACAGCCACATATACCTAGTTTCCATGTACTGAGTTGAGTTGGGTTGAGTTGAAATGGAACCATTAATTATTCGTTCCATTCCAACTCAACTCAACTCAACCCCTGTTTCCATGCACGCTAACTCGTTCCATTCCAACTCAACTCAACTCAACCCCTGTTTCCATGCACGCTAACTCGAGTTCAACTCGAGTTGAACTCGTCATGTACCTTGTTTCCATGACGAGTTCAATTCGAGTTGAACTCGAGTTAGCGTACATGGAAACAGGGGTTGAGTTGAGTTGAGTTGGAATGGAATGAATAATTGATGGTTCCATTTCAACCCCATTTCAACTCAACCCAACTCAACTCAGTACATGGAAACTAGGTAATGGAAACAAGGTAATAGTGTGTAGGGTAGAATAAAATTTAGTATGTACGTCCCAAAACATATGATCTTTGTACTACTTACTGTGTATGATCCTAACAAAACAAAACAAAATAATAGAAATTTAAGTTTGTTTAATGCCTTTTAATAAGCATTCATTTATGCTTTTAAATCATTTTAAATAATAAAATCAAAATAATTTACTTGAACAAATTTGGAACAAAAATGGAAAATGTGAATAATTCGTTATCGTTAAACACCGTTAAAAGTACTGGTACTGCAACAATATTTTTAAAACTATATTTTACCTATGATTGTGATGAAGATGAAACAATTTGTATAATTAATGATTGCCGGCAGAAGTTTTCCGGTCAATTCCAATTTATATTGAGCAAATTAGAAGAACATATATTAAGTAGTCATAAAGATATTGCAATAAATTTAAAATTATCACAAACAGACGATAATCAGAGTAGTTCTGATAATGCTTCCTCAATTAGTGAACCAATTTCTAAGAAAATGAAATTAAAAATGGACGAAATGGATAATGATTCAGAATCAGCATCATCATCATCAATTACAAATGAATGCAATCAAATTCAAATAATTGAAAATTCTCAACAAATTATAGCTGACCGTGACCCGAAT